>JAUEKZ010183616.1:0-10000 GCA_031471865.1 Melibe leonina | reverse complement strand
AATCACCCATTGACAAATTCCCCGTTATTGGGTGAATAATTAACTCCCAATGAATGGATAGACATCTTCCTGTTCCCACCCCCACCCCCATCCATACTTGCTGAATAGCTTCAATCACAAGGAAAGCATTACTCCTTCCACAGGGATGTCTACTTTTAACCCAACTGAAATATGCAAAATCTTGAAAATGTACGAGCTCTTACACCAGATAAATGAAATTTCAGTGAACTGACATATGACATATGGATTTCAGGCTGGCATATATGTCAGTTCATTTAAATCTGGGTTCGAACCAATGCGCGCGCGTGTGTGCATGCGTGCGCGCGTGTGTGTGTGTGTGTGTGTGTGTGTGTGTGTGTGTGTGTGTGTGTGTGTGTGTAAGAGAGAGAGAGTGAGAGAGAGACGGGGGAGTTGCAGCTTACAACAAATTGTAGTCAATTTATTACCCTTTCCCAAACAAACGAACTGATGATAAAACCAAGCTGTACTGGGGTTGCTAATTTTAAAATAAAACAATATTGCTCCGTGTAATTTTGACTAATTTTGGGTCGCTGATTACGAAAATCTACTTATTTCTATGATTTGTTGATTATTAAGATTTTCTTGTAACTGATTTTTAACTCGTGCTGGCGGGCGGGCGGTGATATAAATTAAAAAAACGTCAATTCCTCTTGGCGATTCATAGTTCACACCGTGTCGCGGACGACACCCGTCGGTCAGTTCTCAGTCCAAAATATCTAGCCTCGCCAGTTAATATCTGTCGCTTGGACTGAGGCATAAAAGGTATACGTCGAAAACCCCACTTCTATGTCATTTTCGGTGATTGCTTTAGTTTTGAAACCTAGATCGTTCAGTTTTTTTTTATTCCTCGTGAGGAGAGAGAGAGATTGATAGATAAAGAGAGAGAGAGAGAGAGAGAGAGAGAGAGAGAGAGAGAGAGAGAGAGAGAGAGAGAGAGAGAGAGAGAGAGAGAAAGCGAGGAAGGGAGGTGGAGGGGGAGAAACAGTATAGAAATCCCCGTAAACATTACGCAGACGCTATGCTGCTTTCACCAACTATTATCTCTCAATCTGTCTAATGTTGTTTTCTTATTTTCTCCCTTTACACCGAGTGAGTCACACTTGTACGTACTGTAATTGCCTTGTTGCTCTCCAAACCGTATAATCCCGAGACAGGAGACATCTATCAGGACCGCGAGATCGGACGTCACGCAGGTTGAGTTGATACTACATACCTGGTGGGCCACAGCTTCTCCATCTCAATCACAGTCACAAAGCTCTCATTGTCCATGAAATGGGCCCCCGCACACACACACAAGCCACCAAACGGGCACACAATGACCTCAGCCACGCAACGCCACGTAATGCTCCCGTAACCAGGTCCCCGTCACAGCATACTTTACAAAGCATGCGGCACCCGCCGTGGGGTCCGTTCCCCTCTCCTCACAAGTGACCTGCCGGTCTTTTTGTCTGGACGCGTGTGACTTCTTGCCATTGAAAATGAGATCAATTGCCCATTGTCCTCCAGTCCCTTTGCCTTTCCTAGGCCCCTGTGGCTATCCAGGCTCCAGTGTGTACATACATACCACGGTCTACTTGGGCCCTTTTCAGAAATTGCTAATAATATTGGCTTCAATACCGAGGTCGGTTGACTTGGTCTGTAAGTACTTTAATATTCAGCTTGATTTTTGGGTTTCGATCTTTGCTAAAACAGGTTTAAGGTAGCTGTCGATTCTAAACCAGTCTTGTGAAGCACAAAGTTTATTTATTTATTTATTTATTTATTTATTTATTTATTTATTTATTTATTTATTTATTTATGTATTTATTTATTTATTTATTTATTTATTTATTTATTTATTCTTCCATCTTACCCTCCTGTACTTAATTGATTTAAGGACATGTAGCACAACAAAGAATGACAGAACTTTATAATACAGTATTTTTGCCTTGATCATTAATAACATATTTCTAGCAAAGATTTCATAAAAATGTGACAGCATAGTAAAATGCCTTGCGTGACAGTGCGCTCGATCATAATTCAAGAAACCGCTAGCTCAGATTTGTGTGGCAACTCATCAAATTACCTGTTACTCTGTTACCATAAAAATCTATTGCACTCCATACGGGGTTACGAGTCTTTATAATTCATAGTACAAACGGCGCCCGTCTCTCTCGCTGCCCCTTATTATTTTCTTTCTTCTTTTTTTCTTCTTCAAATCCTTCACGGCGCCGATCCGGCGGCTGCAAGTGTATTAGGTAGGGGAGATATATTGACATTGACACAAATATCAATGATCTGAATACTTGTTGGCGGCACTATGATTAGATAGACCGTGCACGGAAACAACTGTACAAAATTTGTCACGGCACGCTCTTGCGTTTTTCGCATATAATTATTTCGTTCTTTAATTCATTCATTCTTTTTTCTTTTATTAACATATATATTATATTCATTCATTCATTCATTTCTTCATTCATATTTTGCTTCATTCACTCTTACCGTCGTTCAGTCGAACATAGGGATTTGATATTCATCCATAGATTTAATTTTTTCAGTTTGTTGGAGCATGAATATTCCATCTGATGTCCTGCCACAATCCCTTTTAAATAGCTTTTTTTTCGTTGACAATGATCAAGTGTGCTCTACAACAAATTCACAGCACGTCAGCAGATTATTTTTGTTTACATCTCTATACAAATTGGTATCATATCATGAAGTCTATCGCATCATCTTTATGGGTGGCATAATTAATAACATGCATATTTATCATGCAGGCCACATCGGCTCATCGGTAGTCTATCTCTAGATTATAGATCTAGATAGATAAGATAGATAGCTAGATAATCTAGACCCTCTAGTTATGTTTTTTCAAACCCTTTGGTCAACACTTTGAACAGTTCTAAGCATTTTGTTGCTTAGAATAATCTACTTATATATGTGTTTCTCTCTATCTATCTATCAATCTATCTATCTATCTATCTATCTATCTATCTATCTATCTATCTATCTATCTATCTATCTATCTATTCATTTATATATCTGTCTATCTATCTATCTATCTATCTATCTAACGATCTATCTATCTAACTATCATCTATCTTCCTACCTACCTGCCTACCTACAAACCTACTTATCTACCTATCTACCTACCTACCTACCTACCTATCAAATCTATCTAACTATCTATCTATTCAATTTATCTTGCGACCTAATTATTCATACTACCAATCTGTGTACTAAATACCGTGAACTAGATAGTAGATAAAAGTCTTGCCGCAGACCAATGTTATGTGTACTTAGCTAGGGGAAGAATGTTGTAGTTTGTGTAGAATACACTATCACTATCAGCCTCGGTCTTTATCAGGAGACGTCGTGAGAGATTGTGGACAACACTGTTGAATCTTGAATGACTCATTATTATTCTATGTGTTGTTTGAGTGTAGAAGGCAAGAGATTATACCCCATTCTTTTGATCAAACCACTCCTAAAAACAGCACATTATTCCAAAGTTTATGCGTGTCACTACAGTCTGACTGAACCACTAGGCTCGATGCTATAAACGTGTCATCTGATTGTTATTATTATGGAAAGCAACTGCGTGTCTTCAGGATTATCGAATTACAAGGTGTGTAAAATGTGAGTTAAATTTAATGCCTTTCATAAAAGTCGTAAGTTAGTTTGGGACATTTTTTTCTTACGTTTCTAAAATTGAAATTTTGAAAATGATGTAGCTACATTATTCTCTCCTTTTTTTAAATATACAATATACTTCTTAGACTAGGTGTTTGTTTGTTTGTTTGTTTTGCCTTTTTTTTTTTTTTTTTTTGTTGCTTTTTAAAAAAATCATTTTTGGTAAGGCACAGTCATTCTATGTATGCTTTATCTAAAATTGAAAAATAATACAATGTACTTTGACTAAAACAAGGAAATAAAGTTGGTGTTTTTATTTACGGGATGAGGGACGCGGGACGCTAGACACTGATGACGTCTTAACCCTTTCACTGCGAGGTCTGATTCAAGCCCAACTGAATTACATGCAAAATCTTTAAAATGAACGTGTTCTTATACCAGATAAATCCGATTTCAGTGAACTGACATATCAGGCTTTTGGCACATATGAGTTCACTGAAATCTGATTTATCTGATATAAGAACAGGCAAGTTTTGAGGATTTTGGTGGCCTTAGCAGTGAAAGGGTTAACTACGTGTGGTCGTCTTACACACCGCGTCGACAGGCGGGCAGTGTCTTTCCGTTTGACTCATTCATTATGTGTGACAAATCGCAAAGTTGCGGACAAAAAGGGAATTCCCCTTGGTCTCGTTCCGTCCCACTGACCTCACCGAGATCATAACCTTAATCCCAAATACTCAGTCATGAAATATTATAAATGTATGAAAGCTTGTTTTGCTTCTCCTTGTTTAACTACGCTACGCATTCCTATAACCATTCATCCACGACATTGCGATTTTATTCAGTTCGTCTTTAAACGGAATGGAAAATTCGTGTCGAATGCGGTAGATCTTTATCATATGATTTTTATTTGTTTGTGTGTGTATGTGTGTCTGTCTATGTGTGTCTGTCTATGTGTGTCTGTCTATCTGTGTGTGTCTGTGTGTGTATGTGTATATGTGTGTTTGTCAAATGTATTTTATTGTCATTGAAATGAGACGTGGTAGTTGGAGCCTTTAAGTCCTGCGATTAGATCTCTTACGTCGGGTGTGTTTTTCAATGATCAAAGAAATTGGGTTAGTTCAATTAGTGTATAATATTGCTTCACAATTTATATACCCTGTCTAATAATACACTGGTATTATGACAGCATTTTGTCAGACAATGAGTGAATATATTATTGCGCGGTGTGGAATCATGATGATGATGATGTGGCAGGATATTTGATAAGAAATAATTACTTCATAATTTCATAAGAATGAGGAACTAAGAGTGATTTACGATCTCGTGGAGGACACACAGTCTTCTGCGTCTAGTTGTGGCCAGACTTTGTTTCTGTGACAGTTCCTGGGTTGGACTCCACTTTAACAACTTTCAGCGTCTCCCCTTCTGTCTTTTGTTTCTTACCGCCATTACTCATACACCTTTAAGTTGTGTTCCTTCCCAAATAATCTTCAATTGTACAGGAATTTCCATATTTTTACGCTTAATAAAATCCTTTCACTAAAATCCTCAAAACTTGCTTGTTCTTATACCAGATAAATCCGATTTCAGTGAACAGACAAATGACAAAAGCCTGATAATCAGGCTTTTGGCATATGTCAGTTCACTGAAATCTGATTTAACTGGTATAAGAACACTTGCATTTTTAATTTTTTTGCATGTAATTCAGTTGGGCTTGAATCAGAGCTCGTAGTGAAAGGTTAATGGACGCCTAAAGTACGCTTGGTCAAGAAGAACGCTTAAGAAGGGATAAAAAGATATGTAGTCCTACTACTATCAGTGAGCTAGTCTTTCTTTCGATTTGTTTCTATTTTTCATTAGGGTTTACGATCATAAATATATTATGTGTCTTCAAATTAATGTATTAAATCTAAGTGCATTTTTGTTGCCAGCGGACATGACGAGCCACGAGGCGCTTTATTGAAGCTATTTTTAGTCTATCCTTTTTGTTGGCTCTATTTTATTTTTATGGTGCTTTTAACTACGCTCACCTGCTCACCGGATTGCTTTACAGCTTTACAGTACAGACGCCCAAACTGCTTTGACTGTCGTACTCCTACCGCCACTAATAACAGGCCTCGCCTCGCGTCCCCGGCGCTGTGGCCGCTTTGACTTTGATCAAAGCAGTATCTCTATCTATCTAGATGCTTTGATGCTGCCCAGGACGTACTAAATCCGTGACTCTCTCTGCGCTGTCGACTTGAGATTGCCGTGAGAACATCTGCCATGGCGACACACCGTTTTGTCGTGTACCCTCATGACATAATGATAATGATAGGGGATAGTAATAATGAGGGGGAGAGCGTGTTTTCTGTGTGATCAACTGATTTAACATGTCTCAAACCAGATAAATATCCTTCGTCTACGTTTTTTTCCGGCTCTGCGACACTTCTAAACGGCTAACAAGCAAACGACGAGCGTTTACATTTTATACCCCTTTTCTCATCCTCAACCGCCGCACTTATTCAGCGAAGCCAAAACAAGGCATTAAAATATAGCAGATAGCTCTGTCCGTCCAGGCGATGTTTGCGGTGGCAGGGTACCGGGTTCAATCCCCGTTCAGGTCCATTTTCTGTTTTTCCATTTTTCTGCTTTCTTTGTCTCGTTTCTGAACTGCATATTATTTCAAAAGTGATTCATTTCTTGTGATTTCCAGTGCGTGCTCCCCACCTTACTTCTATATTATATATACCATAAAAATCTACTACGTTGTTTGAAAAATCAATTAAAATTGGGGAAATGACAATACAATACCATTTTTTGCAATCAATGACAAATGAATAATGACAATAGAAGACAATCTGCGATCAATCAAGATTGGACAATGACGACAATACACAACAACCGACCAATTATAATCGGAGAATACAAGACTATCAAGACACACCCCGCCCATTGTTCAGCTTAGAAGAACCGAATACAAAAAAAAATTCGATGCCAAGACTCAAGAGACGAAGACCGATATTTACGCGTACACGAAATATATCCACAGTAATTTTGAGTATGTTGGGAAAATAATATAAATTGCTCTACAAAAAGCGTCACTCCCACCCCCTACCCAAGTTCATCAGTTCCTACCCTTGCATCATATTGATCATACTAGCCATGTTCAATTTTCATAATAAACCTATCCTTTATGGTAAAACGATGATACGCAAATTTTGCTCCGGAGTAAATTGCTCGTGGAATAGACAATCTTTGTCGCACCAGTTTTCATCATATCATACTAACCATGTTTAATTTTCATGATGAACCTATCCTTTATGGTAAAACGATGATACGCAAATTTTGCTCCGGAGCAAATTGCTCGTTGTGGAGTAGGCAATCTTTGTCGCACCAGTTTTTATCTTCAGCACTCAAGCATATTATCCTTTTCAACGCTTGCCGTATAGAGAGGTAGAGACGAATAAGACAATCGATAATGATGAGACATTCTATGAGGTTTTCGTTCCGCACCCTTTCCTGTAGCCAGGGTTTTCATGCCATACTATTGGCCCACGTAGTGACTCTACTAGGAGAGATTTCCAAACTATGTTCAAAACTTCAGAGCTAAAAATACATTTCAAGTCAAAGTCAAGTTCTGTCTTGAAAAAAAAAAACCTGATAATTAGTTGTATTCATTCGTTTGTTGAAATTAATAGAATCAGGTCAAGTTTTTACACCATTGTGAAACTAAAGCTTTATATTATAATTGGGGCGGTTGAGACAAGTCTTCGGTAATAATGATGATAATGATAATGAAATGATAATAATCTTACGACGTAGTAATTATGGCTTATCAGAATTACCATAGCATTTGTTAGCCATAATGATCGGTCCTTGGTCCAGATTTTCTGGCATGTGCAGTTGAATTAAGAGAAACCTCGACGTTGGTGATCAGACCTTGGTCCCCCTTTTGCCGCGTATAACAGACATCTACGCAACCACCTCGCCCCCGCATACAAGCAGTAGGTAGACAGCGGAAGAAGAAGACAATGAAAAGTAGAAGTGCATGCATACCTGTTTCTAGAAGATCGGTGGCCTTTGTTGTCATTTCCAGAATTTGAGAGCTGCGTCATCGCGACTTATCAAAAATTCGTACCTCTTTCAATTATTGGCACGCAACTTAATCCTTATTGTGTCATTATCATACCATATAAGGGCAAATGCTACGGTAGCCTTGCATACTCTCCAACCAGTGCGGAACGACGGGGTAGCCGTAACGGTAGGTAAAGGTTCATACAAGGGACAGGTCGGGTTGATCATGTCGTTTCCGCTCCAACTATCAGACTGTTTTCTTCTCCTGTTCAGGCGTGAAATGTGTTATTTTTAGACCCCAACTCTTGTTGTTTCTGACGAGTCTTTACCTTTGAATGGCCAGCCGATGCAGTTAGTTTTATCTTTATTATGTTGGTCATTAATAAGTCAGCAGTTTGATTAAGAATTACTTTTTACTGTAATTATTGTTGGAGGTGTTCACATTTTAAAAACAGAATCCAGATTAGCCCAGGCTTTTCCATACAAACTCCTAATATGCCAAGTTGTCCATACTGTGAAATACTGCCACCACACCCTGCTTCAAATATAACTGTGTACTGTAGGCAGGTGTCTAATTTAAGAGCTAAACAGTCAGTCAGTCAATCCTAATTTATTAGCCATGAATGACCGCTTTCATGAGTCACAGTACGGTAGCCCTGAAATCCGAAAGTTTAGATATAAAATACTTTCCTACCTAAAACAGATTGCAATAAAGCAATACCCCGGAGCTAGATATCACACTCCAGGAAATGGTTGCACCAGAAACATTGACTATGATATGATATTGTAATACTACGACGCCATCGGATGCTTAACAATGAAAGGCGTTACAGGATTAATCCATTAGGAAACGTTAGTTAGGTTTTGTGTTCTTTGTTTCTTTCCTTTGAACCTATTTGGAGACTGGCTGTCAATCAACAAAAAGCGTTCCGGAAGAAGAAGATAACACATAAATTACTCATTTGTCTTATTTGTTACACAATGCTTTGTGGCTGGTAGTGTTTATCCCCTCTTCTTTTCCTATTTTTGTTTGTTTGTTTATTGAGAGTTTCATTTAATATATCAATGTGTTTATTGGAACATTGCTTGTAATGAAAGTATCTGAATATTTTATTGGGCTTTTTGTCAGTTTGAGTCAGATGTTTCGTGAATCTCAATATGCATAGTCATCGTCCTGCCACAGTTGATTAGCTACTACTTTAAGCTGCTAACTAGATATTAAAATCGTCATAATGTGCCTGTTCTTTTACAACATAAATAAGATTTCAGTGGACTGACATATGCCAAAAGCCTGAATTTCAGGCTTTTGGCATATGTCAGTCCACTGAAATCTTATTTATAGGGTATAATAACGCGTGATTTTTCAAGATTTTGCATTCTGTTTGGTTAGAATTGGACCCCGTAGTGAAGGGGTTAACACTTTCAATGCTGAGGTTATTTCTCAAACCACTAACTAAATTATCAAAGATTTGCCTGTTCTTAAACCAGATAAGAACCAAATAATAAATGACTGATATATGCCAAAAGCCTGGTATATGGACAGTTTATGGACACGGACATTTTGAAAATTGTTCATAATGCTATTCGCTTAAAATGAGACCCCGCTATGAAAGGAGAGACCACAGAGGAAAACTTTTCATATCATCGACTGGACATGTCCATTGGGGTGGCGTAGGTAGCAAAAAAACCCGGAGCAGAAAACGGTAGTCTTGATACCCCTTCTTCTCTCCTTATCTGTGACTTGTGTCTTGAAGAAGGGAAAGAAGCCGTCTTTTGTGTAAGACAGGCAGCCAGTCGGGCTATTAGTGTGTTAGATTCGTGTAAGAATGTTGGACTACACTCGCACCCATGACTGAACTGCCCGTTGTATCTGACAAAGGGGGGTAATGAAGGGGGGATTAGTCCCTACTGCGCTTTTTCGCCCATGGGAATGATATGGTGGGTTTGGGGTCCGTGAATGAATGGACGTGAAGAGCTCTCTGGAACAGATGGAGTGGATGGCGACAGGTCGTGGTATGCTGGACTGTAGGTATTGTGAAGTATAAGGATGAAGTGTAAGGAGAAAGTAGGAGGCGAGGTTAGAGGTTACAGGGGATATTATATTGTTGAACTTTAGTGGAGGAGGACGGGGAATGAGGAGGAAGGAGGAGGGTTTAATAATAATATGGTCTAGAGAGATGGCTAGATGTGGAGGGTGAATGAGACGAGGGGTAGATGAGGAGGTTTGGGAAAGAGGAGAATGTGAGGGGAACCGAGAGGGTGTCGGAAGGGGGGGGGGGGGGGTAAAAGACTGAATGGATAGGGGGGT
>JAUEKZ010183594.1:3214-13283 GCA_031471865.1 Melibe leonina | reverse complement strand
GTGTGTGTGTGTGTGTGTGTGTGTGTGTGTGTGTGTGTGTGTGTGTGTGTGTGTGTGTGTGTGTGTGTGTGGACATAGGTAGGGCCTAAAAATATCACAATAATCCTTTAATATATATATATATATATATATATCATAATATATAGTAGTTGGTGTGTCACATGCTTTAGTAGGTAGAGGTTATAACACTAAACGTTTTGACTGTACTGGAGATAGTAATAATAATTAGAGTAATAATAATGATAATAATAATAATAGTAATGTTCACAAAAAAAAAAATAAACATTAATAATTAGTATAACAATAACCATAATCAAAATTATAATAATCATAAAAGTAACAATGTGATTGTGTGTGCTTGAAATGAGTGAAAAGATAATCAGACACAGATCTGCAGTGTGACGTCTGTCTGTTTGTCCCTGGCTGGTTACATACAGTATAGACATTCATTTAACCCTTTTCATGCTAAAGGTTATTGCTCTTACTACTCATTAGAGACATCAATATTTTCAAAATTAACTTGTTCTCATACTAGACAAAGTAAAAAAATGATTCAGAGGACTGACATATGCCAAAAGACTTTTGGCACAAGCTAGTTCACTGAAATCTGACGTATCTGGTATAGGAACTCGTAAGTTTTGAAAATTTTGCATGATCTGTTTAGTTAGAATCAGACCCTGCAGTGAAAGGGTTAAGGAAGGCCTGACTATACTGACAGATACATGCTTCCTTTTGGTTGTTTTGTGCTTTGAGAGTTAAAGGGTGCTTTCAACTGTTATGGTCATATAGTGTCCAGGGGCAAGTAAGATAATAGGCTAGTTTAATGAACAGCCAGACTTTTACCCAAACAGGGGTGCTTCATCAAGAGATGGTTTTAAAGGGGAAAAAAATCCTCTCTCAAAAAAGGTTACAAAGAAATGACTTACAACGGAAAAAATATCCCCTCTCGCAATCATAAAGGAGAGAAGGACACAAGCAGATGATGGCTGCCATCATGCAATAAGGGCCAGGTAGACCCAGCATATTCTACTGCCCTTTGTGTACAAAAGTACTCAGGCTTTCTAGATAGCAGAATTAACTAAAGTTGTTTTTTATTTTGGTAAGAAAGTAAAATACAAAAAAAAAAAAGATTAAAAAAGGAGGCTGAAAATGTTGGTGTGTCAATGAATGTTGTGGTAGGCAGTTCAATATTACAAGAAGGATATTTATTGGTTCACCATTATCGCACCCAGCATGGGCCACATAATAATATTATATCAATGCTTATCATACATAATATATGCTTGTAAGATACAGTGGTTTATCATGACTATATACATTTATTTACTATAATATAAAATCAACCAATAGTAGACAGGTGATGATGGCTTGGCTACTTTCACCGTCATGTGACCAATACTGCTGAGCGACATCACTGAAAGAAGCTGTTACTGTTATGTACCGTAATCACACCCACCATACACATGTAGATTTGAATACTTGAACTGAACACTGGAGGTTTATCTTCATATCTTTAAAACATTAAAATCTATACGAAAAGATAAAGACTTAGAAATGAACAATGAAAAAAACAAATTGTAACAGTAGACCGATGTCCCTCCTTGATATTGAGTATTCATCTAGTTTTAAAAAATCTTTACTGAATCAATATATACCTAAAGTGGTTACAGCAATTTTTAAGTTTTGAGCATTAGTATGCTGTAGGAAATTTACATCTTCACTCAATGTGGTAAGGCATCAAGGAGACTACGAGTAAAATTGAAAAAGTAAAAAAATCAATATCATGATAATACTGCAACGTTAAAACAACGCTAGTTGAAGTTATCTAGGACCAGTGATTTTCTTCATGCAGAACAAAAATCAAGTATAATAATAAAGGACTAAAATCTTTTCTCCCTTTGCGCTGATGAGCTGAGTAAAATATTTTAAATACTTATAAAAATCATCTTTACACATTTGCATCAAAGTCACTGTTATTATTGCAGAGGGTGTTAGCAACTGCTGTTGAGCTGCTACTAAAACCATAGTAAATTTCTCCTTTTCATCACACAACGATAGACTTTGATATCATCCACCAGTAAATCTATGATACAAACTGCAGGATGCAGCGGATAGACCGCCATTACCTGGCACAATAAATTTGCCATTTATCTCAGACAGGAGAGCAGGTCAGAGTAGCAGGTCAGAGTAACAAAGCATGGAATGCCCGTGTCTCATGTTCCAGGGGACAATTTTACAATGAAGAACTGAGGCCTAGTCAGACACAAACATTCAGGCTTTGACCACGTGTTTCAATTTCATGAGAAGTCAAAGACTTTTATCAAGCTCGATTTAGATTTACGGCTCAGGTTTTGTTTTAGTCAGGCCACATAAAATCTCCCACTGGATTTAGCAGAAAGGATAGAAGCAATGGGCAGACAACCCTGCTCAACCTGTCGTCAAATCTACCATCACCTTCAAAGACTGGCAGTATATGTTTATACAAAAGAAAAGAACTAATTAATCCCTGAAGATAAAAGATAAATTATTCACATTATTTATTACAGTTAGTTTACGGGTTAACCCTGAAAACTCAGCATGCTTGTTTAAAACATCGTCCTATTTCAGTTTCAATTCCAAATAAATTCACAATGACAAAGCAATGATAAGAAGTGAATGAGAGTAAAAAAGACAGCAAATAATATGGCCGTGCAAGGGTAGCTGTTCTCTAAAGTTTGTCAAAATAAAAACCATAAATATAATCATTTCTAACCCTTAGTTCCTAAGGTTGCTTTGCCTCACGTTTTTTTCTTAGTGATTCTTTTACCATTGCCTTATTTGCTGATAGTCTTCTTTTACAGACAAAGAAAGATGAATAAAAAAACATCAAATAATCATACACATGAAAGGAACAAATTTACAAAATAATTACAAACCCTGTTGCCTCAATATGAGGGTTTTTAAGCAACATGTTGTAGGGTTTTGTTAATTGATGCACAGGCAAAGATTAGCATCATTAGAGTAGACATCTCGCACCTCCAACTCAAATAATGTGTCCATTTTAAATCAAGTTTATAAGATAAGTTATTTCTGCTTCATATTATATTTATATTCTAACAGCCTATGCTCTTTCTCCCTTACACAATAAGTTTATATAAGTACTCATTAATGCTTTTTTTTAACTGGTGGACAATAGATTCAAATTTGGTAGAGAGCGTTTGATAAAGAGATGATATAGATATCTGCATGACTGTATGAATTTAAATATGGCAGGTTTTCATTGGTTTGATTGATTAACAAATAAAATCCTCAGGTCACATTGAAAAATGAAAAACAAAACATTGAATCCAAGAATGTGACTATTTGATCGAGTCGTATATCCTCATGGCAGAAGTGGGTCATAGCATGAAGGATGGATGGATGGATGAATGAATGGATGGATGGATGGATTGATGGATAACCTGTAAGAAACGAGCAGTACAGCCAGTCAGTGAACATAACGGTTCATTACAGAAATGTGACTGCTGAATCCCTGTACTGTACTGCAGGCTTTAGTCAGACTATTAGGTAATACTTGTGTGAGGGGCAACACGTCCATATCTTGAAAGAACAACGAAAAAAAATGAAAATGTATCACAGCGCTTCTCCTCTGCAGACCTTTCCATGAATACAAAACACAGCTCGCTCCAGGGATTGTCATGTCAGTATTAAATGAGTACATGTCTTTGCTCCACAAATACGTGATTGATGAACAGTCAGGGTCATTGTGTGAGAGAATTAAATGTTGAGTGTTAATGTTGTTAATAATAATATTAATGATGATAATAATCTGTAATATATTTTTGTAAATGACAAAGGCATTGACACTTTATTACACGAGTATGTCACTTTCTTTCACATCGTCAAGTGCCATGCGGTAATCCGGGGGCGGGGTGAGTTCAGAGGGGCTGGTGTCAGAGTTGTATCCACTGGACGTAGTGGATAGCAGAAACCTTGGGGGGAGGGTGCCGTCACGTGACAGGGTGGGTCTCCCCTGCCCAGGGCTGGGGGTGTTAGAGGTGGAGGTGACAGTCTGTGGAGAGCCAGAGTGTGAGTTGGAGGGAAGTTGTAGTTGCTGTAAGGGGATCTGCTGATGCTGCTGTTGTGTTTGGGCAGGAGCTGCAGGCTTGGCGCCGCTGGCCGGGGTGTAGACTTTGGTGTTGCTGTTAAATTTGGGCATCAGCGAGGGCAGCTTGGAGAACTTGGGCATGGGCAGACGTGTGGGGCCTGAGGCACTTGGTGGGGCGGCAGTGATGGTGTTGGTGGCTGGGACGGTGGTGGACGGGAGGCTGGTGCTTATACTTCCGTTGGCGGTGGTAGGGGTGCTGGAGGAGGGTGTGGAAGAGGAGGAGGGTGAGGAGGAGGAGGAGGGAGAGAATCCCTCACGGTAATCCTCTGGGTAGGACGGGGTGGAGGAGGGGGCACGACTAGACTTGGAGGCGGCGGCAGGGGGCAGGCTGAGGTTGGAACTGGAGATGGCAGGCAGGGGTGTGGGGGCAGTGGTCTTCCTGTTGGTGGTGGAGGATGCAGCGGGTGGCGGCGGTGACAGGCTCGAGTCGTTCATGTAGTAGGTGGGCTGGCTGTGGCTGCGTGCGTCCAGAGAGACAGGCTCCAGGTAGTCGTCCAGGTCAATCTCCCCGTTAGGGCCGGTGCCAATGCCTTCGTAGCTGCTGTGCCCGCTATCGTTGTCCTCAGGGTTGTGGATCTCCGCCACCGTCTGCACCTGGACACACGCACACCAAACAATCAAGGTTTTATTCATTTACAAACTCTTCACTCAAACTCTTCTCTTATCATTTATTACTATGATTGTAAGCTATTGTCAACCATATTTGTTTTCTGACAATACTAAGTAGCTACTGCATTATCCAAAGGACTATACAAAATATGATTTAGTTTGAATTATCAATCTCATTAGATAATTTTAAAGTATCAAGCAGGCACGGAAAACCACAGATAATAAGCAAGATGTAGGATAATATAATTGACAGTGCTGATAAGAATAGAAACACAGCCAAAGAAAGAAGAAACATTTTGAAGCCTAAGATGGTACAGGATGGCCCAGTGGATAGGCACGATTCTTGAGCACTGGGTCAGGTGATGATTACAGGTTCTAAATCCTCCTCTACTGACTATTTTACATCCACATTTTTCTGCTTTCTCTGGCATTTGTTTCTTATCGACACAGCCTGCTATCCTAAATCTTGCTTATTTCCAAATTGCTTCAAGTGTTAAGTTTTAAAGTCAGCCAACAACCTTGTAAAAAAGCCTTTATGAACTACTTTGAAAGACTGTGTATAATTTAAAAGACATTCAAATAACATCCAAACAGTTTTTAATTTCGGTCCTATCTAGATTCATAAAATTTTTATTTTTTTCAAATCCATAGATCAAGGATAAAGATTTATCTCAAGGACCAGACAGCAAAAACAAAAGACAGCAATAGCACAACAGCTTGAGACCAGCACAAAATGACAGACAAGAAAGTCATTGTGTCTCAATGTAGATAGAGTAGAAGAGTCGCGTGTCTCATGCGTGGTGGCATTGGTAAGGCACAGAGCGACAAGCCTGGCTGCACACACAGGTCAAGGGTTACCATGGAGATCATTCAAACAATCTAATCATCCTTTTGTGTTCATAAACCAGCGCTTTTTAAATGAATTCTCGTTCTTTATTATGCACACTGACATTGATATTTGGCCCAGCTGAGTCAGTCAGTTGATTGAAAGAAGAAGAAAATAGAAAAAAAGTAGTTTGCCTGCTTGACTAATGTTCTTATCTTTGAACCTCATTACACACTTTCCATACAATACACAAGTTACCAATAATTAAAATTCATCTAAGTAATACAAAAAATATAATCTAATGGGTTTTTGCTTAAGCCAGATAAGAATAACAAGAAGAGTATGAAATTAAAAGAACTTGAATATCAATTATTACATTTTCTCTGTCTCTCGTGGAACAATAAAATTAAGTGACACAACATATAAGAGAGCAAAAAAACAACAACAAAACAATTGAAACCACAACAAACATCCCTCCCCACAAGGGAAAGGCACAACCAGGACCAGTGAGACACTGACTGGATCAAACCAAGGAAGCAACAACAGCAGATACAAACAGCGTTACCAAATCAATCCAATACAAATGATATACCAACCTCCAACCTCCAGCCCTGAGCTGAAGGGTTCTTATTCTCCTCATTCTGCATGTGCCAATCTCTGCCGTAGCACAGTCTGGGCTATGGGTTTTAATTTGTTTTCTTTATTTCAATTCGAAACCCTTTCAAACCCTAACAATTACTTTCTGCCAAATCAATCACTTAGTCATCATGAGTTAGAGAATTATATAAAATGGAATGTGTGGCAGCGCAGAAAAATCAGTCATTATTATATTCTATAATATGTATTTAAAAAAATTAGCGATACTGATACATGAGTACAGTTTCTGAATCCATCTATATATTTTAGTGTTCTGTTGCTCATATCAGCATCATGATTTCCCTGCAATTACCTTGCAGAGAGGCTGAAGATGTAGTCAAACAAAATTGGGGTGATGAGAAAGATCATTAAACATGGCTGTTTATAATTTATTCTAACCAGCCTTGAGTGAGTTGTGACTGACTGATTTTGCCGTGCCACCAGCACACAAATAGTCCAACTTGCCTTCCAGCTCTCTGGCCTCTCCCTTACACTTATTCAAACCGGCAGCTCTTGGTTTTTCTCTTCGTTTTCAACGTTGTTCTTAAATACATCTGAATTACATGCAACCTAAGAGGACAAAACAAGGCAGTGTGAGTGACACAGGTCAAGGGTAAAGGGTGATGAGGGCATGTACCTATGACCTTTGGGGTCATGAATAAAGGGTGATGGCGGTTAGGACATGATGACAAGGCGATACCTGAGTGCGATAAGAGAGAGAGAGAGAGAGAGTAGAGGTCGTGACGGTAATTACCACATGCACTGGTGGGGATTGTAGGGGCACAGTGATGCTTGATGCTGGTGATGATAATGACGATGATGATGATGATGATGGTGGTGGTAACAATGATGGTGATAATGACAATGGCAACAATAATTTTTACGATGATGATATGATGATGATGATCCATGCTGTTGTCGATAGCAGTGGTAGTTAAGGTGACAGCCCTATAACCTAATGATGCTTATCATCTATAACCACACTGTAAACCACTTTGAGATGGGGTGTACATGGTGCTGGGTGATTGTCAATGATGCATGAGTGTGTTCAGAACATGGCAGTCATTCCTACATGCCTGTGTTAGTCATGGGACTTCTACAACTCTTTCATTATTTCAACATTGACAAACAACATGCAAAACACTTGTACTTAATTTTTTTTTTTAATTCAAAGCCAAAAACAAAACAAGTTTTCTTTCTACCCTAGTCAGGTTACCTAAACCTAGCTATTTCATTCAATATGGGGTATGTAGCTTATCTTGTTCCAAAAAACATGTAACCTTGGCTTAGTTGAGTATTGCAGCCAATTTGGTTGGTTAGTTTAAATGTTTTAGCAAAAAGGGAATTCCTATATCAGTATCAGGCTAATAATTAAAAGTAAAAGACATGCCTTGGCAGTTGGACCTGCAAGAACATACTGGATAAAAAAGAAGATTTTGGGATATAATGAAACCGATCTATGATTGATTTTTAAAACTTATTAGTTGTCGATGATATGTGGATCTATGTTGACAAGCCTTCAACAATGGCATCAATGTTGATCAAAAGCTTTGTGGTTATCAGAAACTGTTCCTCACAATTTAATTCATTCTCATAACTAGTTTTGTTCTCATTTTTATGAGAAATGGTTGTATTTCAATAATCTACCTGTTCAATGCCAAACAGCATTGTTACAGGTGAGTTAGTCTTGTATGCGTGAATCAATTTGGTATTTATTAATAGCAAACCACACAGGTAGTAATCGCTGTATAAAACTATGTGCTTTCATCTAAACACAAATTAATCTTTTTTTAAAAAGACCATCTTTTTCAGTTAGTTTAATTCTGGCACAAAATTAAATTGTTAAAAATGTTATACACACATAGGACTCAAATATTCAGCAAGATAATTAAACTAGGGTATTTTATGAGGTTTTTAGCTCTTTTAAGTTATTTTGCTTTCTCTTAAACTGTAGCAATCAAGTGAGTGCAAAATTCCAACACAAATGATCATGCAAGCAAAAAACAACTTGAATCAACACTGAACAACATGAATTACAGAACAAATGGAATGAGTGAAAATGTTCACTGACAAATGAAGAAACATCAAAGTCTGTGCAGAAGGCTGAGGTGTGAGGGAAACCTTTGAGACCGGATGCTAAAAACTCACAGATGATTTTAAGAAAAAAATTGTTATCAGCGAGTACCATGTATAAATATTACCATGGGCTATACAAAACCATACTGACAACAAGTTGGAAATTGGAGTGGGGTAGAAAACAAATGGCAAACTTTTTGCCATGCTAACAGTTTTTAAAAGAGATAGTAATTATTGAAAAAATATGACAAAAACTTCCTTAATATTCTTTTCTTTTTTCTTCTCCTTTCTACGGCTTTGTCTCATACCAAGATAGTTCTGACACGGATCTCTTCAATTTCATCCCTCAACACTCAAAGCTTTCCCAACCTCTCAGCTCTGTACAAAACATGTCTCATCCTCCATCATAGATCCAATACAACCAACAAACCAAACAGCCGTCAGCAATGGCAGCCATTGGAGAGGTGTGCCCTGCAGTAAAGCAGTCGTGATAGATGAAATAAATTACCATGTTGTTCTCCTCAGCCTTGGAGAGGAATCCTGGAGCCATCATGTCGGGTATGGAGTCCCTGCGATTGCCAGAGTCCTGGGCAGTCAGAGGCAGCAGCTCGTGGTCCTCGGCTTTCTCCTTCCTCCAGGCCTTGTCATTGATGTAGTGGGGCATGGGATCATCCGCCTGGGACGACACACAACACAGTCAATTATCAATCTCATGAATGTGTCAACCTAAACAATAGAGTTGACAAAGTCCTCTTGAGAGCACTTTTTAGCCCACACATGAGGTGCTATATAGTAGAGATAAAAGTAGTATTTTAATCAGTAGGGTATCATCTGGTATCACAGAGAATGTGTCAGTGTTCAAAAGTGTGAACACATAATACAACAACTCAGTCTGTACGGCGAGAAAAACCTTGTGTTGTTTGGTATGGATTCCAATCCCAGCAAGAGGAAAAACGTTCACGAAATGAAAAGCTTGGTCTTTTACACTAAGCAGGCGTGGTAAGCAATAGCATCCTACCACATCATGCTGTATGCCTCCTTCAATCAGGACTGTGTTCCTGGTCACTGACACTCAGTCAGAGCATGGTAGTCCCTTTACTTAGACCTTGCTAACCATTAAGTATTTAGTACTTTATTCTTCCAATTAACTGACTGACTCGGCTGTCCGTACAGATTTCAACATTTGAGATTGAGATCTCAGACCAAAGAAACAGGGAGAGATCACTACTTTACACACATGAGAAATCAGTATTTTCAGTATAAAGGCACTTGGCTTTATGGTAACAATGGTAAGACTGGTTGGCTGTATGTCAGTATAATATACTCTGATTGGGTGAGATATTCAAACAAACCCTCCGTTAATCCCTGTGTGGTAGCACATAACCTTTACTGGAGTGCTGCACATTTTATAATATGATGTTTAATGTGCTTAAAGTGACATTAACCCCCTCAATGCTAAGGACTACTGGATCTAACTGGATAGATACATCAAAATCTTCAACATTTGCCTGCACTGACATACATATGCCAAAAGCCTGAATTTCATATGTCAGTTCACTGAAATCTGATTTATCTGGTATATGTTCATGTAAATTTGGAAGAAATATTCTGAATGGTTACAATCAGACCCCGCTGTGAAAGGGTTAAATAAGCACCCACAACCAACCAATGGACTAAGGACTACCAACCAATGGACTAAGGACTACCAACCTCTGAGAAGGATTCGCTGAGCCTGTCCTTGTTGGGTGACTTGAGTTCCAGTCCCCCCGTCTCAG
>JAUEKZ010183584.1:0-10050 GCA_031471865.1 Melibe leonina | reverse complement strand
CCCCCAGGGGTTGGTTCTTTTTTTTTAGAATTTAAAACCTTTTCTTTTTTGCCTCATGCAACTTGGCAAAGTTTTTATTACATACGGAGCTTGGTTTTTATAAAAAAAAGAGTGGATTATGATTCTATTCTGACAGTTTGTGCTAAAACTGGTTCTGCTTCGACTACTTTGTAGAGGAAGCGACGACTGTCTTCTATCCTTTCTCTCCTCCTTCTCCTCATCTTCGTCCTCACCGATTACTGTACATAATATAATCTATGTCATGGATTCCTCTTTATCTGACTTGGAGATTATGCAAGCTATGATGAATTATCATAATCCTGTTAGGACCGGTCTAAATAGGGCGTGGTTAGTGTCCTCGGTCCTCTATTTACTCCGTCCCTCTTCTTATTTTTTCTGCTTTATACCATAACGTATGGTCATTGTTGATCTGAATAGCTAAACGTGGAGGTTTCTGTAACGCTGATATCAACTAAACCGTGCTCATCACGCTTCACACTTATTATACTTCCCCCGGCCAACAGCGAACATGGAAACCAAGAAGCTTGATTGAAACATATCATAATAAAGGACAAGACAAGCGTCAGTTAGGCATTTTACAATGTATTTGCGAAACAAGGACAACTACTGTTTAGAGTGTCAGATACCCATTTTACTGCTGGGTCGACCGTAGGATATTCCAGTGCCTGAAAAATCAACCGTCTTTCAGGGGAAACGAACACAAGACCTTCAGCGCATTTGTCTTACAATCTACAAACTTAGATACTGTGCCCTCTACACCCTAGTCTATATCTGGATATTATTCATGTTCGGATGAAGACGTGCTCAACAACGTTGTGTCAATGGCATCTGAGAACCCCTACGAACACCACAGGTGAATTTGTACCCCCCCCCCCCCCCAACATACACACACTCATCTCTTACTGTCTATAGACTTTTCCTCCCAACTGTGTCATATGTTTATTTGCTCTGTAAAAGGTATCATCCGGAACAGACTGCCTTTCTTTACTTCAGAATTCCTCAAGTTGACAACCCACCTGGCTTTCAATAGCAAAGAGATTCGTCGTTCTACTCAAACCGATTCCTCCTATTCTACCGATTCTACCCCTCCTACGTCTTCCGATGACTTAATTGAGTTTATCATTGTCTATGGTTTATTTTGGAAGTTCCCTACCGACGTGTCACCTTCTTTCCTCTAGTGCTATTAGTCAATACACGGACCACTTGTCTTCAACACTCCTGTCACCAAAATGTGTTTTCCTAAGCATCTGCTTGAAAAAGGCTGACACCCCTTAAATTTGTAAGGACACTATAGATTTTCTCTTTTCATTGAAACTTTTTTTAAATATTTCAAAACCACGAACAAATAGAGCCATTGTTAGAGAAAAACACGGGCAAACAAGTAGCCTATTTCTATTTCAGTACCCCCTCCCTTCTACATTCTCTCAACTCTTCCTGCCTCCCTACACACGCACATAGACAGACAGACAGATAGACGCATACACATACACTCACACACACACACATACACTCACTCACACACACACACACACACACACACGCATACACACGGCAACGAGTACTTCAACGTAACGGACCACTTAGAGTTGTTGAGGTATGAACTGTCATCCCAGCACTTGAAGTGGAAGAAGATAATATTAATATGATGCTGAAAAATCACATTAAGAGATTTTACAGATAAATATAATTCACCTCTGCAATTTTGAAGGACGTTATCTTTTTTATTTGTCACAAATTACAAACAGTGGCAGTGGTAATAGTAATAATGATAACAGTTAAATAGTAGTAGTGGTAGTAGTAGAAGTAGTAATAGAAGAAATCATAATAATGATAATGATAATGGTTATAATTAATAATGATGATAGTGATAATGGTAAAAGAGAAAAAGTAGAATAAGATGGAAGATGAAGTAGTAGTAGTAAATAGTAGTAGTAGTAGTAGTAGTATTAGTTGTAGTAGTAGTAGTGGTAGTAGTTGTTGTTGTTGTAGTAGTAGTAAAGAAGTTCGTGGTGAGGGGTATAATGTAAACTCGATAAATACTATAACTGACTAATTAATAGAATAGACACAAGGGTAAAGTCACACCGGAAACAGTAGAACTAGATATAGAAATGTAGAGTTGTGTACCCTGTCTCAATCTTGAGCAAAGGATTGTTCATCCACTGTATTGAACTTGGAAGCTTGAATTCCTCTTAACAAAATCTTCAAATAATAGGCTCAATGCATTTACTTCATGATCAGCCATTCAAATTATATTTCAAAGCCTTCAAAGAATCACGTTTGTTGTCAAATAAAATAAAGCCTTTTTTTTCAATTCACAATCCTGGAGGCTTTGTTCACTTTACAATGGCATAAACCTGGTGTAAACAATTGGCAAATAAAATGATCTAAAACGTACAAGACGAAGAAGACAATGAGATGTTCGGCGGATAATGGATGTACATTGTTTCGTTAGTGCACTCTGGTCAAATTGTTTTGTTTTAGGCCGCTTTCAACAGCTAAGGTTAGACCTACGCCCAGGGGCAAGTGAGGCATGCCTTGTAACAAAAACAAACAAAAACAAATTAAAAATAATCTTCAGTCCTTCTGGTGTTTGTGGTTTAATGAATCAGCTGACAAACGCCCCCTCCCATCCCTCCTCCTTTTATTTTACCACCACGAAGCAGGCAATTTGTCTCCTCTTGAACAGGTAATTTGTCTCTTGCAGATTACTTTCCAAATATGATATTTTGACGTGAATCGTTATCCATATATGGACATGTGAAGTAAAGCATTTGGGAGAGGGGTATTATTAATTTTTCTTTTTTCTTTTTTTTTTTGCTTGCTCCATTGAGAATCGAACCCTGACTATCCTTGGTCCTGTTGTTACGTTGCTATGCGTTATTCACGACAGGGCGAGGTGGCCATGATTTCATGAAAAGAATTCACATGAAAAGTTTCGTATAGCGGCAATCGAGCGTCTTTAGAATTTTGTTTTTATTCCGTTTTTATCCTTTTAATAAACTCTTTAAATTTACTTTTGCCTTGCATTAATTGACCGTTATTAGCGTTGCGGAGCCCCCCTAGACAAATAATACCCCTTTTTATCTAATACGGTGAGGAGGCCCTTGTCACTCAAATGAGAATTACGCTTCAATCTTTGAATTCATCCCGAACCATCGCCGCTGGACAAACCAACATGCAAACGAAAACCAAAACACAGGACGATGATGCAATCCAAACACACCTTTAGACTGATGTTGATTGGCAAACACTCGAAGGGTTGACAAAGATGACAGAGAGGTGCTGGAGTGCCGGACTCCCCTCCAAACCAAGTGGTTCAAATGCCATCATACACAGGAGGGAAATATTTGGGCTTTATTCACTTTGTGACAGGTTAGATTTGTTTTCCTCCATATTATGAAGTGATTGAATTGAGGCAATGTGTGTGTGTGTGTGTGTATCCATGTGTGTGTGTGTGTGTGTGTTTGTGTTTTTGTGTGTTTGTGTGTGTGTGCGTGTTCGTGTGCGTGCGCAGATCAGATGAGTGAGTCGACGGATACGGAAAAGGGCTGATAGAAAAATCACATGATAAAATTTAATCAAGCTAAACCAATAGATAGATGACAAAAAGCCCAAAGGCCAACGTTTTCACATCAATTTTGGACTAATAGTAGATTGGCTGGAAATCACATGAAATTAGTCAAATTTGGGATAATATGCAGTGCAGATACGAGACACGATGGGTGTTGTAGCAGGGTCCAGGATTCGATCTTACTCTGGACAATTTTTCAATTTTCTTTTCTGCTTTCTTTAGCTTTGTCTCGGGGTTGTTAAATCCTTAGACGAATGAGGAACTAGCATGTGACATTCATTTAGTAAGAAAGTAGAAAACAGTTTAATGCTTGAGGCCCCTCTCCTGACACCTCAATTTTGCCATTCAGTTTCAAAAGAGCTTGAACCAATCCGGGTAAAGCAAGTGATCTAACATTAACATTGCGTCCTAGTCCTAGCCAGCGCTTGAGTCAATTTCGATTTTAACATGGCCAGCACGTTTGGGATTGAGAAAAGAAGCGTTATTCTCGCATTGTTTTTCATGAATTGGATCGTAATTATCTAGCTTCATGCGTTGTCTTTGCAACCACCCTTGCGTAGAGAATGGGAAATAGAATTAACACAACACAACAACTGAAGTGGATGACATGTGCACTCAACATAATCTGGTTCGGTGCTTATATGTTGGATTGTAGACAGCTTTCCTTGTGGGTTTTGTTTTTCTCGCAATATATTATCTATGATATCATCATCAACGAAGGCGATGGAAGTGATAGGTTTAATACATTGCCATCTTTTGACCTTTTATGAGCTTGTTGGGGAGGGAGAAAACAATGAATGAATGTGACATTAATTGTGTAACTCTCCAACGTTGGGATATCGTGTTATATTATTGAACACGGCCAGGAGGACATGTCGCGGCATGGAATGGACTTTCTCTCATATTGTTTGGACAGCTCGGCCATCGATGAGGGCAGGATCAACATCTCTCGATGAAATTGAGCTGGGCAATGCATCAACGAAAAACAGTTTGATTAAACTATGTCCGTCTAAGAATTCCATTTCGCGTGCGGCTCTCCTCGAACTAGGACATGGACATATTTGGAATTTCCGTAATAAATTGTGAAAATATATTTAATTGAGAATAATTTCTATTGTGAAAAACACAAATCGTGCTCTCATTTATCATACAACCGAATTTACCACCCATTTCTTCATATTCAAACAATTTTTCATCGTTCCTTTAACAGGAAACTGCATTTTGAAGTATGTCAACTAGATTTAAATGTTTTGCTCAACTCGAGGTGCCGCTATAAATGCTCCATAAACCCACACACTGCTGGAAACCCCTAGCTCCACGATGCCACAAAGCTTTGCTTTATTTTTAACACTCTGTGCATTGTACTGCAGTGTCAGAGTCTCGTTAGCTGCCATTGCCAAGGGGGAGTTACTCTGAACAATTCAAAAAATCAATTTAACCCCCCCCCCCCTCTCAGAGAGGAAGACGAGATCCTGGACCATTGGACTATTCCTATAGGTAAACAATTTTCCTGGTCGTGCAACAAGGACAAAGTCCCTGGGTGTACATGCCAGCCTCCCCCCTCAGGCAAAACAACACGTCAATTTATTTATTGAATTGTCATCGGTGTTTTTAGTTTATGAAGCTACTTTCTGGTGTCAAAACTGCACTGCAAATCTCTACTGGATATTATCGGTATCATATATGAATTACATTTACGAAGTATGCGTAAAGTATATGATATTGGAGAGAATTAGTATTAAATCATATCAATGAATAACAAATGTGGAACTGCTCAAACGTGTTGCCTGGATCAATGAAAAATGGGAAGAATTCAAGCGACCCAGAAATTGCAATGAATGGAAAGGAAGAAGATCAAATCTATGTCAACATATTCAACTCCTTCCTTATCTTAGTAGTTGAATCGGACAATAGTATCTTTCTATGAGTATTTATTTAGTTCCGAGTGTGTCAGGTATAGACTCCGGCATCACGGTCCCGCTACAGTTCCTGGGTGGGCTGAAATCAGCACAGAATCAAGATTGGGTCCTTGGCCCTGCCTAATGTTTCACGCCAACAACCTTTCATGGTGCTGAAAGGAGCGCACAATTGATTCGGTTCAGTGTTGGGGGTAGACGAAAATGGAGACAAAAAAAAGAACCCCTTTTCATTAGTCTGTTTTGTTCTGTTGTCTTTTATTTTCACGCGCGAAGGAGTAGGAGGGGGTACAAACTCGATAATTAAACAGTTCTCCCATTGAGGCGTTATTCTAAGCGTGAAGTTTTAAATTGTATATCCCCACTTGTTTTGTCAAGGATTAAATAACACTGGTTGTGTTTTCGATTGACAGCCATTTGCACTTATATCAGCACAAACATTATCTTGAGATCGCTTGGTGTCTGTATGAATAACAAGTGGTTTGTATAGTGTCAATCGATGGCCACGGATCAATGGACATTCAAACTCACTCGCTTTCCACTCATCCCCTCCCCCTTCACTCTATTCCCTCCTCCTTCACTCCATCCCAACTCTCTTCAATAAACAACTGTCTGACACCTCTTTTGATTTCCCTCTCCTTCCTCTTTCCTTTCTTTCCTTTTTTTTTCATTATGTCTCTTCACCCTTCGCCTTCTCTTTATTTTTCTTTCCCATTATTATCCCAGTGAAGCATTATGTTTCTTTAAAAATAATTTGTAAAGAATATGAGAATTCAAAGCAAACAAATCCTAGAATAATGTAAACCGTTTCCGACACCTGAATATCACCCATGATAGGTAAGTGGATGAAGACCGGTGAACTAACAACTGCCGCTACCCCAACAAGAAATTGCGGCACAGAGTAAACTAAGGATGATCCGCGACAATGAGTAAAGGCCATGCTAATAGCAAATGTCTGTACAAGTCTGTACAATACCATCTGCAGTGTATACGCATTTCTTTGTGCGCTAGGAAGGAATATTCTAAACTGTTTTGTTTCGTGTTTGGTCTCTTTTTCAAGTCATGCGTCGCCAGATCCTGAAAAGAACAAAACGCAGGCAGACACTCTTCGCTTAATATTGTTGGAAGATGGGAGGCAATGCAAGCAAGGGACGCAAAAAGACAGAATTTTTTAATTCATGGAAAAAAGGCAAACTGAATAAACATGATTAATTTATTATAAGACATCTGAATCTATTCACTAAGGAAGAAAAGGAATGTGTATTACAGAATTGTACGTGGTATTGAGAAATAACCGCTGCTAGTAAGAGGAAAATACATAATAAATAGTTGGTGTAAGTGGGAGAAAATAGGTTAAGATGGTTTGTGAAGGTGGAAAAGAGATATATAAATTACTTGGGGGGGGGGGGGGGTGCATAGCCACAGAAAAGCAATTAGACTTATATGAATAAGGATGGACCGAGTAAGCCTTTTTTCTTATGAAAGGAGGAAGGAAACGTTGAGATAAGAGACACAGCTTTCCTTTACAAGTATGTTGGGTAGTCTAAAAGAAAAAGAGAGCCTTTGAAAAGTACATTTTGGAAAGAATGTGCTAATTCTCTCTCTCTCTCTCTCTCTCTCTCTCTCTCTCTCTCTCTCTCTCTGTGTGTGTGTGTGTATGTGTGTGTGTGTGTGTGTGTGTGTGTGTGTGTGTGTGTGTCTTTATTTATATCTATTTATCTCTATTTCTGTCCCTTTTTCTTTCTCATTTCCCTATAAACCCTACTCCCCACTTTCTTATATCTCTCTCCCCCGCTCGCTCTCTCTCTGTTTCCTTTGTGTTCTCTATCTCTTTCTCCTCTCCCTTTTCACCTAAACACCCCCTTTCTCTGTTATCTGTCTCTCTCTCTCTCTCTCTCTCTCTCTCTCTTTCTTTCTTTCTCTCTCTGTATGTCTCTTTTGTGTTCTCTATGTCTTTCTTTCTCCTCTCCTTTTTCACCTAAACACCCCCTTTCTCTGTTATCTCTCTCTCTCTCTCTCTCTCTCTTTCTTTCTTTCTTTCTCTCTCTGTATGTCTCTTTTGTGTTCTCTTCTCCCTTTTCACCTAAACATCCCCTTCCTCTGTTATCCCTCTCTCTCCATCCCTCTTATTATTATTTCTCCCTATCAATCAATCTATCTATCTACGCCCCATCCCCCTCACCAGTCTCTCTAAAACACATATACACATATGGGAGAACAAAGCTTACAAAAATAAATAATATACCCCTATGATATCCAGCAACAGTCCAATCCCTATCACAAAATCAGATTGATTAATCATATTCATTGCAAAGCGTTATTCCACGTCAAAGCTTTGCAATGAATATGATTAATCATACGAGGCAATCGTGGAATAACGGCTACATTGTGTATAATATATTTATCATATTCATATTATTATATCAGCTAGTCTGTTCATTTTTTTGTTTTATTTATAGAGAGGTAAGTTAGTAGTCAATTATAAAATAAAATGTGGCCCTTTCGCCGGCAGCTCAATAGTGTCGCTCGCATATGCGTCCTGAGAATGGACTTGATTCATTGAACCTAAGCTTGATGTCAAAAAGAATCACCCATGTTGTCCCAGTGACCAATATGATGTGACAAGGAGATCACGAAATACAAATTTATTTCAAAACCTACCCGCCCCTTCACAACGAGGTCTGTCCTGATTCTAACCCAACTGAAATATCTTATTAAACCAGATAATCCGATTTCAGTGAACGGATATATTTTGTCCGTCGACTGAAATCTAATTTATCTGGTGTAAGAACAGGCAAATCTTGAAGATTTTAGTCATTAAAAGTAAGTCATTTAAAGCCGTATGGCCCATGGACCTGGAGCTGGTCCCGGTTTTCATAGCGCGAAGCGGACAAATGATAATGGTTGCCACCCTCTGGATAGGCCGCTGGTCTATCGCAGATTACTTTCCGCAACCCAAATTGTGGATTGATACCAATTTTACACCTGGGTGGGGTGAGGCAATTGGAGTAAATTTCCTTGCCCGAGGAAAAACCGGTGCCACTGGAAGGAATCGAACCCGGGGGCCCTGGGCTCTGTGCTGCGTCGCTGCCAGGTAAGCCACCGCGCCTCCATTGGCATTGAAAGGGTTAAGATAACATTATGTAATGCACATAGTAACAATATTTCTGTGTTTATAATAATTCACCCCCACATCAGCTATTTATATACACTCACACTTACAAGGTCGACCAGAAATGAATTCAGAAGAATCAATACACGTATGTTGACAGGAAAGAAAATCGATGTCGGGGTAATAATATCATAGATAAAAGGTTCCCAAAAACCCTCAAGGTATAAACGAAGAATAAGATAAGTGAAAATAGACGTCTGAATGGGGGAAACAACTTGAACCATGTCACTGTGACGTCTAGTCACTTTTTGGGTTTTTTAAGGAGCGAGAGGGGGGATGGGTAGAGAAAGGTAGTCTGACACTGCGATGAGAGTTTAGATTTCGGAGCAAAAACGCCCAATGGGACGAACGTAATGAATTTTTTTTTTTTTTTTCTGGCATGCATGCACCTACATAATTATCCCTACAATCCTTCTCTATTTTTCACCCTTCCCTTCTATCAATCCTTCCACTATCCATCCAGCGGCCTATCACTCACTCATCGGCCTCACGAGATGCATCTATTTCTACACCCCCTCTGGTCCTCGCTGCAGAATTTATTGACATTGCTTCCCCCATGTCTACTTGAGTGGACAACATTGAGATTTTAAGTGGCAATACGTTTATTAAAATTGTTCAAGTATTTCTTTAAATTATCCTCACGGCTACTACAAGATAATCTACCATACTCCACAATTTGTAGATATTTTTTTCTATGCGAAATCCATCATCCAAGATTCGACAGGGCATACATTTATACAATATTCTGTCTGTCTTTACCTCTATCTGTCTCTGACACACACACATACACTCACACACAAACACACACACACACACACACACACACACACACACACACACACACAGTGCCATGAGAATGAGCAAACTGCCTGTTTATCACCGATCTGGTTGCTTTGTGTAAACTGAGTGCCAACTCTGCAGGGCGGCAAACAAGCAATGTTTGGGTGTGTGTTTGTGTGGTTGTGTGTGTGTGTATGTGTGTGTGTGTTTGAGACTCTGTGGTACTCCGTACACACACATCACAATCACAATGACATTATGTACTAATAATACAATCTTATACCATTTTAAACCCCCAGAACTACACGGTAATGTAAAATTCCTTTAAAATGGACCCTAAGGGTTAACTAGATCTACTTTCCTAACCTGTTTCAAAAAGAAAGACTGGGATATCCCGCACGTCAGTCGCAGTGCAGCACCCACTGGAGACACAGTTCACATGATATGGTGTGAAAGAGATGGAATTAAATGGAGAATTCATTAGACAAAATGGTTAGGCTACACAGACAGTAGACAGACAGACAGACAGACAGACAGACAGACAGACAGACAGACAGACAGATAGATAGATAGATAGATAGATAGAT
>JAUEKZ010183573.1:0-13283 GCA_031471865.1 Melibe leonina | reverse complement strand
GGAGGGAAGAGACGAGACTGGTATATAATATTGTTTAAAGTGTGTGTGTGGGGGGGAGGGGCGAGGGGGGTGGGAGAGGAATGAACGTAAGAAGGGTGGGGTGTATTATTGTGTGATGAGGGGTGGGGATAGAACGATAGATCGGCTCAGTAGCTCAAATGATGATGATTATGGTGGAGCAACGGGTAGATCCTGGGTTCGAATCCCAGACACGTCATGCAGAAGACTTAACTCTTTCACTGCTAATGACACTAAAATTAATCAAATATAATTTAAACTCATCTTCCATAACATGATTGTTTTTGTAATTTCTTAGAGAGAGCTATTTATAAACGTGTTTGGCTCAAACAATGATAAAAGTATGGGTGTAAAATTAGGTGAAAACAAAGGAAAGGAGAAAACAAGAAACATAATTTTAAGATTTTATTTTCCCTTAAAATAAATTGTCTAACAGAACCCCGCCCCAACCCCCCACTCCCACCCCCCCCCCCTTTCCCCACACGCAAAGGCAATCAGTAAATGTACATTTTAGGGAAAATAGGGGAAAACAACAACTTGTCTTCTAGTCTAAAAATAAATCTCATATCAACAAAACCCAGCCGAAATGAAAAACAAGAAAAAAAAAGAAAATCTCTCCTTATCTTCATCTTCTCTCTCACTCATTCTATCTCTCTCTCTCTCCCTCTCCCTTTCTCTCCCTCTCCCTCCCTCTCTCTCTCTCCTTCTCACTTCCTCTTTCCCTCTCTTTCTCTATCCCTTTCCCTTCCTCTATCTCTCCTCCCTTCCTCTCTCAATCTCTCTCCCCCTTCTATCTCTCTCTCTCACACACAACATACACACACATACACACACAACACACACACACACATACACACACACACACACACATACACTTAATATCTTTCACAAACCGTGTATCTCTCGCAATATAAATATATCTTATCTAAATGTATTTCTTAGATCGTTCTGCTGTCCCCCCCCCCCTCTTTTTCTCTCTATCTTTATTTCTCTCTCTCTCTCTCTTTCTCTCTATCTCTTTCTCCCTCTCTTTCTCTGTCTTTATTTCGCTCACTTTTCTCTCTCTCTCGCTCTTTCTCCCTCTCTTTTTCTCTCTCTCTTTCTCTCCCTTTTTTTCTCTCTCTGTTTTACTCTCTCTATCTCTCTCTCTCTCTCTTTCTCTCTTTCTCTCTCCCTCTTTCTCTCTCTTTCTCTTTTTTTGTCTCTCTCTCTCCCATTCACTCTCTCTCTGTTTGTGTATGTGTGTGTGTGTATATATGTGTGTGTGTGTGTGTGTCTGTGTGTGTATGTGTGTGTGTGTGTGTGTCTGTACGTGTCTGTGATTGTGTATATATGTGTGCGTGTGTGTGTGTGATTCTCTAGCTGAATCTGTTTCCTCGTTCCCCTACCATGAAATCACATCCTTTTAATGTTACCAGTTTACCGTGGAATAATTCCCCCTATTAGATAAACATTCGCATCGTTTGCACGAGGTTAAACACAGACATTCCACAAAACACGATTCTCAGCTCAATCATTTGCTCACGTTTAGATCTACATATTTATTTAACCCCTTCGCTTCACTTCGGGATCTGATCTGATCTAACACAACTGAAATATGCAAAATCTTGAAAAATGTACACGCATTCTTACACAAGATAATTCCGATTTCCGTGAACTGACCTTATTCCAAAAGCATAGATATTCAGTTATTTGGCATAATATGTCAGTTCACTGAAATTTGAATTATCTTGTATAGGAGGAACACGTAACTTGAATTTTGTTTCCAACTGTGGCATATTCTGTTGGGTTAGAATCAGACCTCGCTGTGAAAGGGTTAAGGTGTAACCACAGGTAGACACCACCTTCCGTGGATCCTGTGTTCAAGGGGGAGACTACTTGTTGGTTTCCATTTCATTGAGCATTGACGTGTTGTCGTTCCATTATGACGTCAGAGGAAACACAGTCTACACAGCTTATTACAGGTAAATACAAAGGGAGTGATTAACAGGCCAGTATAGTGGGACGGACGGAAATATCAAGACACAAAGCTAAGTCTTGTTTATTTGGTTATTATGTTTAGTCTTGTTTGTCCTGATGAAGACCTATGGTCGAAACGTTGCTTTTCTGTTTGTCTTGCTTCGTCTTTGTCCCACTATACTGGCCTATTAATCACTCCCTTTGTTTCACCTTTGATAACCACTGACCTAGCGATCCCCTCCCTTTGTTTCACCTTTGATAACCACTGGCCTAGCGATCCCCTCTCTTTTTACACAGCTTATTACACGGGTTCGAGAATGAGGCAGAAAAAAAATTCCAACATTAGCTCAGTCCAAGATTATTTTGCCCAGAAGGTCCTAGGTTTAATCCCTCCGATGGGCGAGTTGTTTTTCCGGGACTAAAAAACTCTACTGTCAATCTAGCAGCAAATGGGTACCTGGCCTTCCATACAGCAGTGTCCTTACCCAACAAATAAATTATTACACGCCCCACATGCGCTTGTCTTGTCTTATGTGTCTCAATATTCACTGTTGGCCGGGGGAAGAATAAAGTGTGAAGCGCGATGAGCACAAATTGTGGATATTAGTCAGCGCTATATAATCGTCCACTTTACTTTCAAAATCTGTTCAGGATTAGGCATGCCTTCTCAATCCGGAGTTATCTTGTCTACCTGTGAATTGGGTTTTGAAAATATGTAAAAAATGCGATGAAACCTCAGTGGTGGCAGTGTTAGTATGCAGGTATGTGTTTGTGTAGGTGTGTTTGTGCTATCTCTCTCTCTCTCTCTCTCACTCTATGAGAAATGAAAGATAGATAGATATATTTATGGATAGATATATATATATATATATAGATAGATAGATAGATAGATAGAGAGAGAGAGATGGATGGATATATAGAAAAAGAGATAAATGGATATATGGATAGATAGATAAATTGAAAGATAAATAGATATATAGATATATGGATGGATGGATAGATATAGAGATAGATGGATAGATAGAAGTATAGATGATGGATAGATAGATAGAGAGAAATCGAAAGAAAGAGAGGCAGAGAGACAAGAAGAAAGAGAAGCTAGGGGCAGCGACAGAGAGATAGTGAGATAGACACAGAGAGAGATAGAGAGAAAGAGACAGAGAGAGAGACACAGAGATAAAGAGAGACAGAGATAAAGAGAGACAGAGAGAGAGAGACAAGAAGAAAGAGAAGCTAAAAGGCAGTGACAGAGAGACAGAGAGAGAGACACACACACACACAGAGGTAGAGAGAGAGATAGAAGAGAGGCAAGAAGAAAGAGAAGCTAAAAGGCAGAAACAGGGAGACAGAGAGATAGAGAGATAGACACAGAGAGAATAATAGAAAGAAAGAGACAGAGAGATAGAGAGAGAGACACAGAGATAGAGAGAGGGATAGAAGAGAGACAAGAAGAAAGAGAAGCTAAAAGGCAGAGACAGGGAGATAGAGAGATAGACAGAGAGAGAGAGAGGGATAGAGAGAAAGAGATAGAGAGATAGAGAGAGAGACACAGAGATAGAGAGAGATAGAGAGAGACAAGAAGAAAGAGAAGATAAGAGGCAGAGACAGAGAGATAGATAGAGAGAGAGACACACACACATACACACAGATAGAGAGAGAGATAGAAGAGAGATAAGAAGAAAGAGAAGCTAAAAGGCAGAGACAGAGAGATAGAGAGAGAGAGACAGAGGGATGGAGATAAATAGAGAGAGAGACAGAGCGATGGAGAGAGATAGAGATAAAGAGACAGAGAGATAGAGAGAGATAGAGAGAAAGAGACAGAGAGATAGAGAGAGAGACACGGAGATAAAGAGAGAGATAGAAGAAGGACAAGAAGAAAGAGAAGATAAGAGGCAGATACAGAGAGATAGAGAGAGAGGCAGATAGACAGAGAGATAGAGAGAGAGGAAGAAAGAGAGAGAGAGAGGGAAAGATAAAGTGCAGGTGTACTTTAGCGTTTTTCTTACTCTCAATGAATGAATTTTGCCTCCAAACATGTTTGCGGTTTACAAAGCACTCAGGTAAAATGTGTCAGTCCCAAACCCTTTATATGCTAAGGACACTAAAATCTTCAAGGTTGTCCTTTTCTAGATACAGGTAAATTAGATTGAAGTAAACTGACATAGTGTGCCAGTAGACTGAATGTGTGTGTGTCTGTGTTTGTGTATGTGTATGTCTGTGTGTGTATCAGTGTTTGTGTCTGTGAGTGTGTATGTGTATGTGTGTTTGTGTCTGTGTGTGTCTGTGTGTGTGTGTCTGTGTGTGTATGTCTGTGTGTCTGTGTGTGTGTGCATCAGTGTTTGTGTCTGTGAGTGTGTATGTGTACAGAAGTGTATAAATTTATACGTGTGTGTGGTTGTATGTGTCTATCTAAATGTCTATAACTCTATATGTGTATGTCCGTGTGTCTGTGTATGTGTGTGTGTGTATGTGTATGTCTGTGTGTCTCTGTGTGTGTGTATGTGTGTGTGTGTGTATGTGTATGTGTGTGTGTGTCTGTGTGTGTCTGTGTGTGTGTGTCTGTGTGTGTATGTCTGTGTGTATGTCTGTGTGTGTCTGTGTGTGTGTATATGTTTACAGATGTGTATAAATGTATACGTGTGTGTGGTTGTATGTGTCTATCTAAATGTCTTTAACTCTATATGTGTGTGTGTGTGTTTGTGTATGTGTATGTCTGTGTGTCTGTGTGTGTGTATCACTGTTTGTGTCTGTGAGTGTGTATGTTTACAGATGTCTATAAATGTATACGTGTGTGTGGTTGTATGTGTCCATCCAAATGTTTATAACTATATATGTGTGTCTGTCTTTGTGTGAATGTATGATTGTGTATAAATGTATGTCTGTGTGTGTATGCATGTATAGATGTGTATATGTATGTATGTGTGTGTGTGTGTGTGTGCGTGCGTACAAATGTGTATATATGTTTGTGCTTTTATATATGTGTGTCTGTCTTTGTGTGTATGTATGATTGTGTATAAATGTATGTCTGTGTGTGTATGCATGTATAGATGTGTATAATGTATGTATGTGTGTGTGTGTGCGCGCGTACACATGTGTATACATGTTTGTGCTTTTATAGATGCGTGTGTGTTTGTGTGTGTAATATGTATAAATGTATGATGTGTGGGTATGCATGTATAGATGTGTATATGTATGTATGTGTGTGGGTGTGTGCTTACAAATATGTATACATGTATATGTTTTTATACGTGTGCACGTATGTACATGTATAAAAGTGTATAAATATGCCTGCGTGTAATCCCGAGACAGAGAGATAAAATGGATGATTCCAGCAACATTTAGTAGTGAAATGCACGTGAGTGGGTGAGTGTGTGCTGTCTCTACTCTACATTATGAAATATTGTTGTTGGAAGTATTGTGCAAGTGTGTTTGTGGTGGCTGGGATGTATGGGAGCGTGTGCATGATGAGAGAGAGAGATTGAAAGAGGGAGGGAAAGAGATAGAGAGAGAAAGAGAGAGAAAGAGAGAGAGAGTAAAGAGAAAGAGGGAAGGAGATAGAGAAAAGGAGAGAGCTAATAAGAGGGTGAGTAAGAGAGTGAGAGAAAGAGAGGGAGAGAAAAAAGAAAGAGAGAGAAAGAGAGGAATGAAATAGAGACAAATAGAGAATGAAAGATAGAGAATTAGAGGGAGAGAGAAAGAGAGGGAGATAAAGAGGGAGATAAAGAGGGAGAAAGAGAGGAAGGAAGAGAGAGAGAGGGAGAAAGGGAGAGAGATAGAAGGAGGGAGAGAGAGAGAAAGAGAGGAAGAGAGAAAAAGAAAGAGAAAGAGATAAAGATATAGAGATATAAAGAGATGGAGAAATATCACATCGTAAAATATTTACATAACATATATGCTGGAAGCCTTTGAAAGCCCTGAAATAGAGAGAGATAGATAGATAGAGAGAAAGAGAGAGAGAGAAGGAGAGAGAGAGAAAGAGAGAGAGAAAGAGACCGACATAGAGAAAGAAATAGTGAGAAGGGGAAAGAGAGAGAGAGAGAAAGGGAAAGTGAGAGGAAGAGAGAGAGTAAGTGAAATAAAGAGTAACATGAAAGAGTGAAAGAGAGAGAAGGAGAGAGAGAAAGAGAAAGAGAGAGAGAGTGAGTAAGAGAGAAAGAGATGGAGCGAGAGAGAGAGAGAGAGTAGCTGCATAATATGATTGAAAAGACAATCCAAATCGTTATATCTGTGTGTGTGTGTGTATTTGTGTGTGTTTGGGTCTCTCTATGTGTCTGTGTCTGTATGTCTGTGTCTGCATGTGTGTATACAAGTGTATCTGCTCTGTGTATGTGTGTGTGTTTGCATCTGTGTTTGTGTAGGCGTCTGTTTTGTGTGTATGTGTGTGTTTATATGCCTTTGTGTATCTCATTCCATTCGTACATAATCTGCAAACCTGGTCATAATATACACCGATCACTCTGTGATCATCCACACGACATGCACACCCAAAACAAACACATAGTATGAATGTGTTACGATGTAAGACAAAAAGTCTACAAATAACACATTGTATTCCCAATTAGATCGAACACACACTCGGAGTTCGACAAGAGCGTTAAACAAACACGGGTCTAACTGGTAGCGACGCAGCACAGAACCCGGGCGTTCCAGGTTAGTTTTTGTTTTGTTTATTGAGAGTTTCAGAGCAATGGCAACTAAAGGGCCTAGAGGTTCGATTCTTACTGGTAGCACTTCGGTTGTTTTTTTTTCTTGGGCAAGGAAATTTATTCCAATTTATTCAAATTGGCTCAATCCACCCATGTGTAAAAAGAGTACCAATCCACGGTTTTGGTTTTGGGAAACTAATGTACGATCGACAAGCTTCCTATCCAAAGGATGGTAACCATTGTCATTTGTCCGCTTCACGTTACAAAAACCGGGATAAGCTCCGGCTTATACACACACATACACATACACACACACACACATACACACGCAGAAAAACACACACACATATACACACACATATGCACACACATACACACTTATACACACACATACATACACGCATACACACACGCACACACACAAACACATACACACACACATACACACACATACACACACATACACACACATACACACTTATACACACACATACATACACGCATACACACACGCACACACACAAACACATACACACACACATACACACACATACACACACATACATACACACATAAACACACACATACAGACATACACATAAACACACAAACACAAATACACACACATGCACACATACACAAACACATACACACACACACATACACACACATACACATACATACACATACAGATATACAAACACACATACACACACATACACACCCATACATACACGCATACACACACGCACACACACAAACACATACACACACATACACACACAAACAAACATACATACATACACACAAACACACATACACACACAAACACACATACACACACAAACACACACACACACACACACAAACACACATACACACACACACATACACACCCACACATACATACACATACATACACATACAGATACACAAACACACATGCACACACATACACAAACACACATACACACAGATTCACAAACACACATACACACACATACACACACACAGAGACACAAACACATACACACACCCACATACACACACATACATACATACACATACATACACATACATATACACAAACACACATACACACACCAACACAAATACACATACACACACATACACACACAAACACACATACACACTCATACACACACACACATACACACACACACACACATACACACATATACACACACACATACACACATACACACACATACACACACATACACACATACACCCACATACACACACACACACATACACACACATACACACACATACACACATAATACAAACACACAAGATTGCTTTCACACGAGCACTACCACACACATAGCACCATAAACTGACGTTTAATGACCAGCGAATGATGACACCATTAACATGCCTTTGTTATGCACATGCACACATTAAACCATCACTCCACCCCTTTTTACTACCATTACCCCCACACAACCGCTTTATTGCACACAGGCTTATAACCGGATAAATGAGACATGGCTTATTAGCACCATATTGTAATGCCATTATATCTATATTGTATTATTGTTTCTGCGTTTTACGAGCTTCTTGTGTGTATGTACCCCCGATAATCTAAATATAGACTCAATTTGACTCCAAAATATGAAGTTAAAAAATCATTAATCAAAATTTGTGTAACGAAATGTGCCTATAAATCTATCTTTCCATATCTATCCACTTCTTTATCAATCGATCTACCCCTCTACCTACCTGCCTACATACTTGCCTACATACCTACCTGCCTACCAACTTACTTACCTACCTACCTACCTGCCTGCCGACCTATTTACCTACCTATCTACCTCTACCTACCTACATACCTGGCTACTTACCTGCATACCTATCTACGTACCTAGCTACCTTTGTGCCTACTTACCTACCTACCTACCTCCCTACCTACATATCTACCAACATACCTCACACCAATTTAGTCACCTATCTATATGTCTAGCTTTTTATATGTATATCTATCTATCTCTCTGTCTATCTATCTATCGATTGATCTATCTATCTATCGATCTATCTATGTATCTATCTATCTCTCTTTCTATCTATCTATCTATCTATCCATCTATCTATCTATAAATATATATATATATCTATCTATCTATACATAAATATATCTATCTATCTATCTATACATACATATATCTATCTATCTATCTATCTATCTATCGATATATCTATCTATCTAACTATCTATATATATGCCTATCTATCTATATACATATTTATCTATCTATCTATTTATCTATCTATTTATCTATCTATCTATTTATCTATCTATCTATCCATCTATCTATCTATCATTCTCTCTATCTATAGCTCTATCTCTCTGTCTATCTATCTATCGATATTTTAAACTATCTTAGTTAAATGTTTTTGATATTACATTTACAGTTATATATCGTATCCTCCTTAATAGTTTGTTTCATTTAAGTTTATTTCAATGTTTATGATATGTTGATCATTAATTATAATTAGTATTATTATTATCGATATTATCATTATCTCTAATGTTGTCATCACAACTAGTTTAAGTATTATTAGTAATGACTATTATTATATGATGATGATTATGATAAGCAGTTTTCAACAATATATATATTATGTAAATGGCTGGTCTTAAGCATAATTTTACCAAAATCAACAACATTCTCATTCGTAGTTTTAGATGTAAATCTGTCATCCGTAAATGGCTGCTGGTAAGGTGAAGAGCTAGCACTGGGAATCACAAGAAATGAGACAAATTTGAGAGAGTATGCAGTGCAAAAACGAGACAAAGCCAAGGAAAGCAGAAAAAAATGGAAAAACAGAAAAAACAGAAAGACATTTTCCAGAGTGGGGTTGCTCTTGAGCATTTTTTTCGAGATTATGTGTGTGTGGGTGTGTGTGTGTGTGTGTGTGTGTGTCCCCTATATAATTTTTTTTTCTTTTTCTGTGCCAATCTGTGCTGCCTCTGTGTGTGTGCCTGAACTCCAATCCTCTCTCTTTATCATCTTATTGATTCTTGGCCTAACTGGTAGCGAGGCAGCACAGAACCCGGGGACTCGGGGTTCGATTCCTACCAGTGGCACTTCGTTGTTTCCTTGGGCAATGACATTTACTCCAATTGCCTCACCCCACCAAGGTGTAAAATGGGTACCAATTCACACTTTGGGTTTGGGGAATGTTATCTGCAATGCACCAACGTCCTATCTAGAAGGTGACAACTAGTGTTATTTGTCCGCTTCACGCTACAAAAACATGGATAAGCTCCTGGTCCATGGGCCATCAGGCTGTAAAGGACTCACTTTTAATATTTGATGTCTTTGTCTGTGTGTCCTGCCTTTCAGCCCTGTTTTTTTATTGTTTCTATTGATTAACATATTTCTTTTATGACTGCCTGTCTGCCTATCAGCCTGTTTGTGTAGGGGTGTGTGTGTGTGTTGAGTGTGTTGAGTGTGTGTGTGTGTGTGGTGTGCAGTGCATGTGTATGCGTAAGTGTGTGTGTTCAGTGTGTGTGTGGTGTGTGTGTTGTGTGTGTGTGTGTTGTGTGTGTGTGTTGTGTGTATGTGTGTGTGTATGTGTGTCTGTGTGTATGTGTGTGTTGTGTGTGTGTGTGTGTGTGTGTGTATGTGTGTGTTGTGTGTGTTGTGTGTTTATTGTGTGTAGATCCCTGCATTTTGACCCATTGCATAAGATGGCATCACTATCACAACATTCCAGAAAACAACAAGCGAATACTTTACATCTATTTTCCTTCTTCATAACACGAAACGACTTCTACCTCTTTATAACACCATCACACATTCCTGTGCCTTGTACAATGCTGACATTTTTGTGATGATTTTCCCTCAATGCATTCACCTCAGACTTTTTCTGGAAGTCCATTATCTCGGTCAATAAACTCTTGATTCGGAGGCAATAACGTTATCGGTAATTCCAGCTCTTTCTTTCACCTACAGCATATAATAGACGCTACCTTAAACTATACAGAGAGAGAGAGAGAGAGAGAGAGAGAGAGAGAGAGAGAAAGACACAAACACACACACAAATATATAATACACACGCGCACATACACATACAGACACACACACCTGAGGCAACACACGCACACAACACACATATACACACACATACCCGCACATACACAGATACACACACACCTGACGCAACACACGCTCACAACATACACATAAACACAACACACACACACACACACAAACTCAAACAGACAGACACGCCCAATAAACCCGTCTCAATAAAAGTCCAAACACTGGAGTCGGGCATTTCTCCACGGTGCCAGAGTTCTCCAGTCCAATTCCCGACGTCTTTAGATGGTACCGGTGCCAGACACTGTCCAGGCGTCACACTCTATTCAAACATAATCACGGGGAGCGGTTGGCTAAGTACGGCTCTGTGGCCTGATGGGTAGGCAATTGGACTTGTGACTTAAAGGTCATTGGTTCGAATCCGTCATGTGACGGCACACAGTTTAGTCCTTCGAAAATGCTCTTAACTAATAATGTCTTGCCGTACTCAGGTGTAAAAATGAGTACATGACCAGGGGACAGGAACAGTGTTGTCCCTGTCCGTATATAAATATTCAAGCGCCTAACAGGCAGCATGTCTCGTCTCGATGTTGAATGTTGTTGTCAGTCAGGAATCCCTTTTAAAGTGCTTTGAGCACGTTTAGTGGATATTGAGCTATACACGTTAAGTGGATAGGTCGGGTTTTCAAGCTGCCGGTCAGACGATACGTGCCATAGCTGGGTCCCGGGTTCGAATCCCACTCTGGTCTATTTTCTGTTTTTCCATGTTTCTGCTTCCTTTGGCTTTGTCTCATTTCTGCACTGCAAATCATCTCAAGTTTGACTCACTTCTTGTGATTCCCAGTGCTTGCCCCCCACCTTGCTGTCAAAATGTACTCCTCTGGTCACTGACAGGTCTCCCGAAGCATTCAGTAACAAACAGCTTCTGTTTGAACTAGGACCCCCCTTCCACCCGTTCTGATTGCCAAAACACTCATAAAACCCGGACAACCGACAGCAACACGCATGATCTCTCCCTCTCTCTTTCCCCTCTCTCTCTCTCCCTCTCTCTCTCTCCCCTCTCTCTCTGTCTCTCTCTGTCTCTCTCTCTCTCTCTGTCTCTCTCTCTCTCTCACACACACACACACACGCACACACACACACATTTTTTCAAATTTTACATTTTCAATTTCTTACGAAAGAAACTCCGTCCAAGCGAGAATTTAACACAGCAAAACAAATAATAATAATATGTTCTCCATTGTTGGCCTCGTTAAGAGTTCAAACCTACAAATAAATGGATCCATAGGTTACCTCCTGTGCACAAGAATACCCCCCCCCCCCCAAAAAAAAAAAACCCCAACAAAACAAACAACCAAATAAAACAGTAAAAAAAAAAAAGAAGCTAATGATAAAATACTTGAAAAGAAAAAAGAATTGCTCAAAATATCTGATAGAATTCGGGTAAACAGAATTTCCTATGCGCACAGTTTTTGGTTGTTAACTCTTTCACTGCGTGGTCTGATTCGAACCAAAATAGAATATTATGCGAAGTCTTTTAACCTACATGCAATTTATTATACCACAGATACAATAAGATTTCATAATATGCCAAAAGCAGGAAATTCAGACTTTGGCATAATATGTCAGTCCACTGAAATCTGATTGATCGTGTCGTATAGAACACGTTCATATAAAAGCGTTGGTGTATTATGTAGTTAGTGATGTTTGTTTTGTTTTGTTTTGTTTGTTGAGAGTTTTAGGGCACTTGCAACTGCTATGGCCATATAAGCGCCCAAGTTAGTGATGTCTTATGACGTCTTATGTAGTTCGTGACGTCTTATGTAGTAGGTGAGTCTTATGTAGTAGGTGACGTCTTATGCAGTTCGTGACGTCTTATGTCGTTCGTGATTTGAAGAATAAAATACTCTTAGCGTTGAGCATCATCGGTCTCAATGAGGTGAAGGTCACTGTGATACGACCTTGACCCTGGAATGGCGTGCTATGAAATTGATACCAAAGGACACTCATGCCCCTTGTGACTGTCATTATTGCTATGTATCAATTCCCCATCATTACAAAACACACATTGTCTATATTATTCTTTATTCAACTGTTTCCTTCTTACCTCTAGATATCTGTCATTTTTTCTTATTTTTCTTTCTTACCACGCGCAATATTTCGATCTTTTTTTTTCCGGTTTTTTATTTTTTTTTAATTTTTGCTGCTGCCCTTTCTTTCCTATTTCATTCTTTTTGTCTTTAAAAAGTAAAATCGTCACCTTCTTCATTATCATCATCAACATCGTTATTGTCTTTTCGTGGGGATAATGATATTGAAAGTGAAAATAATATTAAACACGTTAATATAATAATAGTCACCATATTAAAATGGAGCTAAGCCCCACCTTTCTACCACCTGAAACCTTTTTGTTGGACCCTAAGAAATCTAAAGTCATGTCCAAAGTCTGTAACAGGACTGTCTCTAGTCTTGTGCTTGGGGGGGGGGGGGGGGGGGACCAAATTTTCTGCTTATAAAAAAAATAATTCCCAACTAAATTTCGTTTTTTTTAAATTTTTTTTTAAATAAAACAAATGCTGCAAATAATATT
>JAUEKZ010183551.1:0-11328 GCA_031471865.1 Melibe leonina | reverse complement strand
ATATTCTAATCTTACAATCAGATGCGCCTAAAAGAACACAGGCAAATGAATTATATTATTGCCTTCTTGAGTTCCATTGATCTTAACTAAGTAGGACAATGTTTCCAACACACTTTCTTATTAGATAGAGCGAACTAAAGTAAAATAGGTTAGTGGAGCAATGTTAGGTGGATACCGCTTTAGTTGTATCGATCACGGTTTAAAAAGGAAGGAAAAACGGGTCTGCTTAAATCATTATAAAACACAGGTACTGTAACAAAATTAATGGTCTATATAGAGTTTAATATGTAGCAGAACAGATACTTCAAAGATGCTAATTATAGACTATGTCTGCCTGCTTACAGGGCATTTAATTCTGGCAGCGATAGCCGCAGTCTGGGGTTAAGGTAAATAAAACCAATTACTCCTATTAGCTTAGTATCTGCAAAACCCGATGAGAGAACGAAATGACAATAAAAACCCTCTCTCGTCTTATCGTTGGCATGCTCGTATCTTTTGTCCATTCATTTTCGACAGCGTTAACCCTTTCACTGCTAAAGACACCAAAACCTTCAAGATTTGCCTTTTCTTATGCCAGATAAATCAGATTTCAATGAACTGACATATGCCAAAAGCCGGATAATCAGGCTTTTGGCTAATGTCAGTTCACTGAAATCTGATGTATCTGATATAAGAACACGTACACTTTATTAAAGATTTTGCATATAATTCGGTTGGGCTTGAATCAGACCTGGCAGTGAAAGGGTTAATGCGGCTTTTCTTTCTTTTCTTTTCTTTTTTTCAGGACAACGCCCGTGCTTGCTACTTTGGCATCCCACTGCTTAGATGCCTGCCTTAAACACAGGCCAGAAGGAAGAACTGATTGCCTTTGTTTATTCGACTGTATCTTCTTGCTTAGATTAAACCCACGATCGGCTGGAGCTTTTGCACAAAGCGGAAATGCCTGCAACGATAGATGCAGAAAATAACCATTCATTTATTCAGAAATCTTGACAAAACGCTGCCTTGTCAAGAAAGCTAAATTTTATCTAAGGGGCTTGTTTTGTTCACTGTTAGTTCTACTTGTCTTTAAAACCATGGGCAGTAGAATAAAAAGGATACAAATCGCGTGTATTGGTACATCCTTTTCTGTGCACTCGTTTTGATTAAAAATTTAAGTTTGAAAACTGTATAATAAAAATGACATGCAAACACTCATGCAATATCTTCTATGCATCAAATATTCATAATATTCATTTTTTGTCTGCTTTTGAATTGTGTCCAAATAGCAACGGCTTGAATTAATCATTTTCACTTCTCATACTCGTCCCATTGTCATGCACGTATTTCCGCTATTCAATACCACGATAAATAGGTAGAGAATGGTGACCTAGTAGTGTAGCGGCTGTGATGGAACCAAAAAAACAAAAAACAAAAACAAAAAAGAAACAAACAAAAAAAGCCCCCCAAAAATGACATAGCGGCTACATAGGTTATGTATACATATAATATACATACAATATATTATTAAGGGTTGGAATTTATTTGTAGGCGTCTCTCATTTGGCAGATGAATCACAATCTATTTTTAGAAATACAATATGTACATGCATGCATCCCTCCACCTGACATTCCAGCATTTGAATGAGTTAGTGATGAGCAGCTTACGTCAGGCACGTTCAACAGGAGTTCAATGAAATGTCTAGATACCCTCTCACGCCGTCGTGAGAATGTTTGTGACCCAGTTTGCTTCAACCAATCAGAAACTCGTGTGTCTACGTGGGCTCGTGATGAATGACTATAAATACCACAGACAGACGATGCCAGACAATGAAAATCTGGCTACGTCGCTAGGAACGCTTACTGAAAAAACGAGCAGAGATAAGCAGTTCAAAAACTGGCTCGTGTGTGAATCGCAGATTATATTCGCAACTTTTGCAAGAAGGCGGGTGGTACATAAAATATTTGTTTCTTTTGCTTTTGCTCTCAAGTTGCTGGATTTATCAGGATATTTATTCTATTATATTCTAAAGTATTGCACTTTTAAGTGAAAGAAAAATGAACTTCTACAGCTTCATCACAATTGCTGCAGCCGCAGTCTTTCTGACCACCGTGTGTGTTCAGGTATGTATGCTTACTCATTTGGTTTGATGGTCAAAATTTAGAAATGCATGTCATTGATGTATTATTATCTTCTCACTTAATTCTACAAGAATTCTGACGAAGGCGTTTAGTATTATTTGTCACACTTTAACTGTCCTTTATTTTGACCTCGCCTTTTCGGAGGCAGGGCTGTTTAAATCCTACAGTTAAAGTCTTCATGTATATTTCCTTCCAATTTTTTTTGGCTAAAACACAGGCATCTCTATCACAGAGTCGCTGAAAATATAACATGAGTTCTTCCAGTAGAGAGAGAGAGAGAGAGAGAGAGAGAGAGGGGGGGGAGAGAGGGAGACGAATACGCACACACACACACACATCTTCTTTTATAGATATCGAATTATGTTGTTTCAACTGTACCAACTGTACATAATCTTGTTCATCATAATTATCAGCATAGTCATTATCGTCACCATCACATCAAATCATTAGGCGTAGCCTGCCAGTTCACGCCACCTTCCTCTCTATAATATACTAGACCCTATGGCTCTTGCAGTCCAGAAGGACGCTTGCCAAAAACTGTGTGTACATATTTCAAAACTACATCCAGGTTGATAAATTCTTTCACATATCTCTGCCCTCTGCTAGTTGTTTCAATGTATCTAGGTCTTCCATTGTCTTCCAAGTTGTTGGTAGGATGGTATATTCTTGTTCAACATTTTGCAGAAAGCAGTAGTAATATTTCAGGCCCCCATTTAATGTTTTCGGTAGGGATGTTGGCGTTCTTCCCACAATCTAGCAACGAACTGTCCGATCTCTATCCTTGTCGCAACATGATTCCTCACTGCATTACCATGTCCAGTACAGTTTTTCGTTCTTTCCTTTAGAATTCCTTATGTCGTCCTCACTTTAGCTTCCCCTCTATGCAAGCTGTGTCAGCGTATGACCGTACCGTTGTCTCGTTAACCAATTGAAAAGTGTGACACAGGCAATGAAAATTAACGAAACAGCAAGATAAAGGTTGCGAAACAGTGTCGCTAAGAGACAAGCGGATGGCCAAGGGTGTTGGCAGGCTGTCTTAGTCTCAGGTTTGAATCCACCATGTACCCTTTCCATCCTTATTTTTTTTTTCTTCTCTTGGTTATCTATGCTTTTAAAAAAAAGGTTCATCTTGTTGAATGAGAAGGTTATGTAGGCTGAGATCCATGCCGAGCAAGAAATGTTATTACAAATTTCTCTTTTGATTCATGTTTTAAAAACATTTTGATATTGAAACGTTCCTTGTCCGGTAATCAAACTCACGCTGTACAGGCCGAGAGTTGTATTGCTTTTCAAAGTGTTTCGTGTGTCGATGTCAGCCGGGCGATCATAATATCTCTCCACGAACCTACCATGATCATGTTGTAAGCCCAGATCTTGGACCTTTAAACTTTCCAATGATGATCTGTTTATTATTTTCTCCTCATGTCGTTATCCTGTTAAAATATAGCTCAACAATATACCGATGGCATGAATTAATCATTTTCATCCAATACTTCTAACAGACAGAAGAAGTGTTTCCAGGATGCAAGCAAACTGCTGATGTTATCTTCGCTGTGGATTCGTCATCATCCATCTGGGCCCAACATTTCCACCAAAATATGAAAGGATTTATTATGGGAATCATCAGGCATTTCAATGTTGGACCTGCACCTACAGACTCGAGAATCGGTCTATTGCAGTTCTCGTCAAAAGTCTACAGGGAGTTCTACCTCAAGGATTACATGGTGCGTTCATGGCACGCAACTGCGGTCAATATTCTTCTTTTTATTATATTATGCTGTTGTTGTTCCTGTGATAATCTGTTCAATACAAGTAACAGGAAGAGATCTAGGAGCTAATGCGATGTGCACGAAACGTAAAGAGGTGAAAGGGGGGGGGGGGGGTAACTCGTCCAAATCACCTCAAAGGCCAAACAATAACAAACAAAACAAAAAAACATGGAAAAAAAAGGGAAATCACAGATTGATTTCCATTTCAAAAGTGTGATAAAAAAAGGAAAGGCTTTTGCTTTAGATACGGTGCTTTGGTGAGGTTTTAAAAAAAAGTGCTTACTAGAGTCAAAATCTTACTCGGGATAATATCAATTAAATTGATACCTTTAATTTTGATCGCCCAATTACTCCACAGAGCATTGGTGCTATTGAGTATCACATCAAGAAAAGGATGGATTACAGGGGTGGTGAGACTTACACTCATCTAGCTCTTGAATTCATCGCTCGTCATATGCTCACCAAGAGAAACGGAATGAGGGACGGTGTGTCTAAACTGATCATCGTCATCACCGACGGCGAGTCAAGATTCCCGGAGCGTACAAAGAGGGCCACGGACCTGCTCAAATCCAAACCAGGTTCGTACGTTGCATGAAAACTGAAATGCTACGTTTAAATGGGAATATAAGAGTGAAGCCTTTCAGGCCTATTCTCTCTTCCTACTGAAATCATTATCATTTCCAAACTTCGTCATTCGACATTTTTAAGTCTTCATCTACGGGGGTTAACAATAACAACATAGCCTTCATTTTGGTACCATGGGGAGCTGATGTAGAATTTTACAACAATGTGTTTGATGAGTTAGTTTTTAAAAAAATGAAGTTTAATACATTATCATTTTTTCTTTAAAACAAATCTTCTCTAGACGTTGAAGTGTTTGCCATCGGTATCGGCCACGGCTTCAAAGAAAGTGAACTTAAGTACATGGCATCCAGGGAGGACTTTGTGTTCCACGTCACGAACTTCGATGCCATCAGGTTGATTGAAAACAGATTTGCAAACCACACTTGCCAAGGTAAGCTTCAATAACATGAACATTCCACAACCATTCAGCGAGCTGATCAGTTACTGAATTGTTCTAAAAAACATTGTAAAACTTTTCTCATCCAGGGCTTGCCTTCTGTGTAGCATGAATGTGTTATAGGTCTAGGCTTGAAAACAAACAAACTAAAAAAGCCCAGAAAACAATTTATTCGAAAATTTTATTCTATGTTGAGTCGTTTCTTTGATATCCAAGTCTACACTTTTTAGGCTGATTAAGGTAAAACAATGACAAGTTCTAAAAGTTTTGGCTCAGGGCTTAGGATTAAAACAAGAGAACTTATTGAAAGTCAATGCTTGGTAACCGACGACGCTCAAATAATAGGATCGCTTGATTGAAAAAGATAAAACGAGCATTTCAATAAACTCGGAGAGTTAATATATAATTAAGATCTTCATTTTCATTTTCAGCGTTAATGGCTGCTGGTATGAAAACAACAACGACAACGACAACAACAACTACTACAACCCCAACAACCACTACAACTACCCCGACTACTACTACTACTACAACCCCAACAACCACTACAACTACCCCGACGACGACTACTACCACAACCCCATCAACAACTACTACAACTACCCCGACGACTACTACTACCACAACCCCAACAACAACAACAACTACAACTACCCCGACGACGACTAGTACCACAACCCCAACAACAACTACTACAACTACTCCGACGACGACTACTACCACAACCCCAACAACAACAACTACAACTACTCCGACGACGACTACTACCACAACCCCAACAACAACAACAACTACAACTACCCCGACGACGACTACTACCACAACCCCAACAACAACTACTACAACTACTCCGACGACGACTACTACCACAACCCCAACAACAACAACAACAACTACTACAACGACCCCAAAAACAACAACGACTAATCCAACCACTAATCCTCCACCCACTACAACTACAACTGCTTCAACGTCAACAACCAAAAGTACCTCATTGTCCACCACAACCACTACCACCACCAGCAACCCCACAACCACCACCAACCCCACAACCACGACCAACCCCACAACCACCACCACTACCACTACACCCAAGAGTCCAAGCACCCCCAACTCAACCAGTCCCACCTCGACCACTACCACTTCAACCATCCCCACCACACCCACTACCAACCCCACCATTCCTACTACCACCACCACCAAAAAAACAACCACCACAACAACTCCTGCCGCTTCGTCGACGAGTTTCGAGCTGCCTCTTGGAGATGAAGCAGTTGCCCAAGGTAAGAGTAGAAGTACGCATCATCTTCTTGTGCACCCTGTTCATTGTACACTGCCTTCATAATTCATATAGGCTTCTTAAAGCTGCGGTTTTTCTCTCCATATCTTACAGTATGTCATCACTTTTTAGTTGTACCAGACAAAGACCTTTGCTCGAAACTCCTTTGTTAAATGCCTGTCCTTTTCACAAAAAATCTTCACTCTGAACTACTATTAAATGTAAACTTTAAAATATTGGCAACGAAAATGGATGTAGTAAACTATGCAATCAAGTATACCAGTACAATAGACATAACAAGAAGTGTTATTAAAGCAATTAACAAAGTTTGGTATGGAAACGTTCACTGGGTAATAAAAAGAATTGAAATTTAAAATTCCGACTAATTCTTTATAATAACAGTTCTTATTTCTTTTTCCAGCATGCAGTGGCAAACCAGCTGACATCTACTTCCTACTGGATGCCTCGTCCTCTGTTTGGATCTACCACTTCCATGACCGAGTTTTGCCTTTTGTCAGAAAATTGGTTGCAGCTTTTGACATTTCTCCCATGAAAACAAGAATTGGACTCGTCACTTACTCTGATGAGGTAAGTTGTTGTGGTTTTTTCTTCTTCTTCTATTCTATGAATAGGAACTCAAAGAAATCATGGTTAATGAGATAAGCACAACAACAATAACATTAAAAAGAAAAAGAAAAATCCGAAGAGGCTTAACAAACCAATCTGGGTGGAGCTTTTTTTCAAAATAATGCTTGGCTGCTTCAAAGACTTGTAAGGCATTTAAAGTTCTAAAGGGCTGTTATATTGTATTATTTTTAATATCATTTACCTTGATCGAACAAACTTGGTGTATATGTATCTGATATTGCCAATATTTTTAACAATTAATTGCCAACTTCATATTGCGATCAACCTACTAAAATTACATAGAATTACCATTTACCGTAAGCCATAGTCAGGGTATCAATTTCCCCATTTCTCTTTTTAGCAAGGAAACATTATGTAAAGTCAAGTTTCCCATTGTCCCACGGCTTACAACAAAATGAAATTTACTAAATTGTAAGATACCAGTATTTTAGGTGGTTTTTTTTATCTACCAAATTATTAGAATTAGATTGATTTTTGGGTGTTTTTATTCCACAGGTTGAGCATGTCTTCAGTCTCGCGAAGCACAAAAACCTGCAGTCCTTGCTCAAAGCCATCCAGCCCGAGAACGTGGCCTACCTGACTGGGGGCACCAATACTGGAGACGCCATTTCATTCGTCACCAAGCGCGGTCTCGGCCCGGGAAATGGACGTAATGGAGTGGCTCAAATTGTCATTACGGTGACCGACGGTCTGTCCCAGATGCCGAGGAAAACAGCCGGTGCGGCCAAATTTGCTCACGAAAAAGGCATCTACATGTATGCCGTCGGGGTGGGCAAGTACGTGGACAATGCTGAGTTGTCTGCCATTGCTAGCGACCCTGACGAAGATTTCGTCTTCACTGTGAACAGCTTCAATGGCTTATCGTCAATTACCAACATCTTGGCCATCAAGACATGCAAGGAAGTAGGCAAATCCAATGACGAACCTGCAGCCTTGAAAAAGAAACTAGGTGAGTTGGGAATACTATATTATTGTATTTTTCTTTGTGAAATTGCCAACCATTTCAAGATACACACTAGACTCTATAATAGTTTTGTTAGGATCAAGATCAACCGAAATTTTGCACACAATCGTCTATTTTTCTCGGGGATTGGGAACGGTTTCATCATGCAATATTTCATTTTCATGTTTTGGTTTGTGGACACATTGTGATGTGATAATTTCGTTAACAGATTCCTTCCCAGAATCATGCTGACTAATACTGATTTCAATTCTTGTCATTTCTTCCTTTTGAAAAAAAATCAGAATGCTCGTCTGAAACATTGAACGTGATGTTCATGTACGAATATATGAATTCTCCGGAGAACTCTAAGATGGTCCTCGATCACGTGATCACGAGCTTTGCCAAACACGCCGCATTCATTGCCCCCCATGCACAGATTGGGGTCATGACCCAGCCTTGCATCGGAGGAGAGATTGCAATGATGGGCGTGGCAGACTTCCAAAACTCCATTACCCAGAGGTCCTCTAGCTATCACGTCACCCTGGCGGACATCATCCGCAAAGTGCGCATGGAGTCTTTCAAAAAGGACAAGGTTGCCCAACAAAAGAGAATCGCCGTCATGGTGCTCGATGTTCAAACTCAGAACACTGGTGCTATCAGGAAGGAAGCAAAGAAGATGAGGATGCAGGGGATTCAGGTTATGGCTTTGGCTATTGGGAAAGTGGATGAAAGACTCCTGGAGATGATCGTATCCAACCCTTTGAAAGACAACATCATGAGAGCGGACAGCTACGACACCATCGACGCATCCGATCTTAAATTGATTGAGAAGATTTGTACAGTACCCGAAGGTATTTTTGAGTCCGACAAAGACGGCATTCACTTACCCGAGGGGGCAGTTGTCTTCAACGGAAGGCCATAGGGGGCATGAAGCCGATAAAAATGTATTTGTCATGTTGCAAACGATGCGGCATTGAAACAACGAATGTGATATATTTTTTTTAAAAACCCAAAAAACGTACTTATACAAATGCAATATTGAGAGATTGCGTACGTGGAGAGACTTTAAATGATTGCCATCACTCTTTGAGATGTGTGTACTTACTTGAGAGATGTAAATCCAGAGGAGTGAAGTGTGTCTGAGAAAGATTGAGAAAGATTGAGAAAGAGGAAGTGAGATAACATCATTTCTTTAATTGAACTGTTTGATATTTATGGTTTTCTTTTAAACTTGGACGAAATGGTCTTTTAATTGAATGCTTAATTAAATTTTAATGAGAGTTGACTTTTGATATTATTGCTCTAGAGAGAGAGAGAGAGAGATAGATAGATAGATAGAGAGAGAGAGAGAGAGACAGAGAGACAGAGAGACATAGAGAGAGAGAGAGGAGAGAGAGAGAGACAGAGAGACAGAGAGAGAGAGGGGAGAGAGAGAGAGAGAAATAATTGTGAATTGTGATTATTGTCTTGAATGGCTGATACTGGTATCAAGTCTTCCTTTATTACTTATCTACATGATCTCGGCTCACAGTCAAGACTGCCTTCGGAACCAGTGTGCATATTTTGTTTATGATTTCACCATTGCAGGTTATGAAAGCAACGGAGAAAGTGGGTAACAAAGTTTACAAAGTGATAATGTGGTGGTTTTTTTTTAATTCTTCAAAGATGCCCCCATTAACAGTTGAGTTTATTGTAATTAATGTACATGTACAGGTTTAAAGTTGAACAGTCTATTTATTGAGTTGTCATTTTTTGCTAAATACCTGCACACGAAGGCACCCACTCTTGATGGCGTCATAACCTCTTGAGTTTACAAGGCCGGAAAAACATTATAGTATACCATATACAATTTAATCCATAACCATGTTGTACACAATATATAAAACGAGGCTATTTCTATCACATATAGTTTCCTATCATTAAAAAAGGAAGGAGAGGAGAGAAGCACAGAACCTTTCGGTCACGTTATCCTTTCTTAACCCTTTTACAGCGAGGTCTGGTTTTAACCCAAATGAAATATGCAAAATCTTGAAAATGTACGTGTTCTTATACCAGATAAATCAGATTTCAGTGATATGAAATATGCGAAAAGCCTGAATTTCAGGCTTTGGCATACATCAGTTCACTGAAATCTGATTTATCTGGTGTAAGAAGAGGCAAATATTGAGATTCTGGTGTCTATAGCATTGGAAGGGTTAACAGATCAGCTGGATCAAATCTACCTTCAATGGCCAAGCCCCTAATAGCTTCGTTGTTATCGTTGATAAATGTTTGTTTTGAAAATATGGAGTAGGGACTATATCTATAGATTGTCGAAAACAGATCACAGGATAATGTGTATCAGAGAAGTCAATAGTGAACAAAATCGTAGAAATGGGAGAGAGAGAAAAGTTTTGTTCCTTAAAATCTAGTCTGGCCTTGTGCAAAATGCTTGCCGGCACCCCGCTACCTATTTTATCTCTCCTAAAGTTGGTGATGTGGCAAGCGGTTCAAGAAAATTCCCGATAGAAGTAGAAGTCATAAGATTCCTTTATCATGATGATGCAGTTTGCACACCGCATGCAGTTTGTTCATTGCTATAGACGTCTATATCTAGATATATATATTAATTTCATTTGAACAGAAACAAGTTCGCACTTTTTTGGTGTAAATTGTAAATCTTGGATTAAAAATTTGACCGCATAAACGTTGGTTAGACTCTCTAATCTAAGCTCTAGGTTTGCTCACATCGAGTAACTTCCTGAATTTTTTTTCAATACTAGTACGGTATTCTTTTTCAATTTATGACCCCCGTAATATGTTGAAGTTTTTGTTTTTGTTTTTTGTTTTGCTATTAAAGGAAAAGAACACTTTTCAAACCTTTCAAATTATAATACTTATGAGGCGAAGGGAATAAACTGCTCTAGAATATCAACTTTCTTTTATAATTGCCATGTATTAAATGAATATGAGCACACATGCATTCCATAATAATTTGTCCACATTTCCTTTGATATCGCTGTGAATGAAATAATGTAAAATTGGAATAAAACATTTATAAAGATTGTATGATACTGTTATGATATGTATAGTTATGATAATTCCCATGTGCCTCATTCACCTGCTACCTTGATGTGTCTTTGTTCCATTTCATGCAGCTCTCAATAAAAATTACTTCCAAGATCATCACTAAAATATGTTTTTCTCCTTACTTCTCTCTCTGCGTGTTTCTCTCTCTCTCTCTCTCTCTCTCAATCTCTTCCCCTCTCTGGTTCTCTCCCTCTCTCTCTCTGTCTATCTCACTCTCTCTCTCTGTGACTATCTATCTCTCTCTCACACACGCAAAACACACACACACACATACACACACATACAAACACACACACATACAAACACACACACATACACACACACACACACACACATGCGCACATGAACCCTGCAATTGCCTCGCTACGTTAACCCTTCCAATGCTAATGACACCAAAATCTTCAAGATTTTCCTGTTCTTATACCAGTTTTAAGACCGTTGCTCTTTCTCATTTACATAAACGATATCAATAAAGATTT
>JAUEKZ010183529.1:0-13287 GCA_031471865.1 Melibe leonina | reverse complement strand
CTGTTAACCACTCCCTTTGTTTCACCTTTGATAACCACTGGCCTAGCGATCCCCCCCCCCCCCTCCCCCTCTTTTTACACTAATGCAGGAAGTATTAACCCTCACACAGCGAGGTCTGATGCAAAATCTTGAAAATGTACGGGTTCTTATACCAGTTATATCAGATTTCAATTAAATGAAATCTGATTTATCTGACATAAGAACGAGCATGTCTTGAAGATTTTGGAGTCCTTAACACTGAAAGAGTTAAGGGTTTTACAAGACCTCAAGTTTCCCCAATCAGAAATTAACACCACTCGACTGTGCGTGCTGTATAGTAATGAAATTATCTGTGACACGAATTGTTTGATCTACGAATGAATTCTCTTCCTCTATATTGTTGTTTGCATCAAGGAAGTAAATTCACGATTCATGTCAATGTTTTTTAAGTAACTAACCAACCAACTCTTATCTTGATGTGTCATTGGTTATTTATTATCATGTCCTATCCCAGGAATACTCAAGATAACCTTAGAGGATGGAAGATGAATAAGTCCCTAGAATGATATCACATGTCTCCACTTTATGCTCCCCCCCCGCCCCCCACGCCCCATACACACACACCTGTGTATCCCTCTCTCTCTCTCCCTCACGCTTTTATTTTCTTTCCCTTTATAGAATGAAATCACACATCTTCTTTATTATGTTTGTTATCCCACTACCACACCCACCTATCCTATCATTATTTGACAAGGGAATTTAAACCTTGTGTCGTCAACAAATTATATTCATCTTCCCAAAAGCCGCACAGAAGTTGCTGACTGGTTTATCGAAACAAGCAGCAGTACCTACACTATTAAACATCAAATTCAAAACTAGAACATCAGATTTTTTCATTCGATGTTCAGCAACAACAACAAGAGTAATGATTTTTAAAAATAAATTTAAAAAATAAAAAGTACTAAGACGTACTTTAAAATCACTCGAAATTTTAATTGGATAGAGCGACGTACGAATTTTCAGTTTGATAGTAATTGTAGACGAGAATGTATTGAACATTTTCGAGGATTTTCCTTTTTTGTGTGTTTTTTTCCTTTTTTTTTTTTTTTTCTAAAATAGGATTTTTATTTTTTTTACATCTAGAAGAGAGACTTTTAAAAAAACACCAAAAAACGCATACAAACAGGGGCAATAAATCTTTTGCCTACCCTGCGGCTATAGTTGTCTTTCCTTGGCTGGCAGGTCGGGCAAACGGCTGGCAAATTGGCAGGGAAATGAGTGGATTCGGCGGTAAATTGATGCCAAACTCTACAATTACTTTTCATTTTGCTCCGGACCACTGTGACAACATCATCGATCTCTCAGCCACCTCCCCTCCCCTCCCCTCCCCTCCCCCCTCCCCACCCCTCCCCGTCCACCTGAAACTCGCCTCTCGTGTCATTTGTCTTACTGCGTACTAGATCTAGTACTGTAGTACCTAAATATAGATAACAGTCTCTGGTATGGGAATGAAATATATACTCTCTGTCTCTCTCTCTCTCTCGCGCTCTCTCTCTCTCTCTCTCTCTCTCTCTCTCTCTCTCTCTCTCTCTCTCTCTCTATCTAGCTATCTATCCACTGTCTGTATGTTGTCTGTTTCTCTATCAATCTATCAATCTATTTATCTATCTATATCCTATAGGTCTAGCGATATTTCTCTCTATCTAACCATCTCTCCATTTCTTTTTACGCTCTTTCTCTTCCTCTCTCTCTCTCTTTTCTCTCTCTGTGCGTGTGTGTGTCTCTCTCTAAATTTATCTATATATCTCTGTTATCATGATGAATTAAAATAAAAGAAACAACCAACCATCACCAAAAGTAAACACATCAAGGTATTGTCTCCAACTACAAAGAGAGTGATAGATAAAGCAGCATCCCCGTTGATGGGCGAACACAGTCACTCACTACTCCCTACTCACTCCCCGCCTTCCCTCCTCACTCCTCACTCCTCACTCCCCTGTCTCTGTCTGGTGGACTCAACCACCTTCTTTGCTGATGAGCTGGCCACATGCATCTACCCTAAGGTGAGAACAGACGATTTGGAAACTCAATCCGGAGTCTGCAAAACCACACGAAAAAGATATGAGATGGCCAGTATAAAACAAACACTGGCCAGACTTTTTCTTCCATATTTTGTTTCTCTCCAAAAACACAACCAGATAAATGTACTTCTTTTTTTTTTGCCGGCCATGGAACTAATAAATACGAAATCTAATCGCCAAACTTGTGTCCAATTCGGTCAAAATAAAAAAAACAACACAAAACATTACTGACACTGCATTCTTGAGTTGGGTGTTTCACCCCAAACTAAATCAAATCACGGCGCTGAACTGCAGCTGACGCGCAGAATGTTCCCGTCTTCAATTTTGGACAGGTCTCTATCTCAGTGCATTGCAACATGTGTGCATTATTTTACGGACACATGTCTCTGTATTTTCCTCTAAAACAAAACGATCACTGCTGTGCTTTTGCCAGTGTTATGCGTCAACAAGGTCCTTTAACCCTTTCACTGCGAGGTCTGATTCAAACCAAACTGAATTATATGCAAAATCTTAACAATATAATATGTGTTCTTATACCAGATAAATCAGATTTCAGTGACAGTTCACAGTTTTGAAAATGTTGGTGTCTTTACAAAATAATCTCGATATGACCCTGTACTGGAAAGTGCACAGAAAAAAAATAATGATTAACAAACAAAAGTACGAAATGTTCTTTGTCTCTGCAAGGTAAAGGTTTTTTTATTGCGTAGAAGTAGAGAGAGAGAGAGGGCGTTCTATTGCCGTGAACACTAAGAGCCAGAAGCAATCTGTTGGATTTTAAAGACAGGAAATACCCTTTAGTAGTCTACACCTTTACCGCTTATGTCACCATTTTCTCACAATGAACGGGTCACGCCTTGAACTACTTTAAATTTTAATTACTGGGGAAGGAATAAGCTCTTCTCTCTCTCTCTCTCTCTCTCTCTCTCTCTCTCTCTCTGTGTGTGTGTGTGTGTGTGTGTGTGTCTCTCTCGCTCTCTCTCTCTGTCTCTATTTCTCTATCTCATTCTGTCTCTATTTTTTTCTATATGTGTGTGTGTGTCTGTATGTATGTGTATGTGTATGTGTGTCTGTGTGTTTATGTTTGTATATGTGTCTGTGTGTGTGAGTGTGTGTACGTGTGCCCGTGTGCGTGTATATATGTGTCTGTGCGTATGTGTGTGTATGTGTGTATGTGTGTGTCTGTGTGTATGTGTGTGTATGTGTGTATATCTGTTTGTTTGTGTGTATGTGTGTGTATGTGTGTATGTGTGTATGTGTGTATGTGTGTGTATATGATTGTATGTGTGTATGTGTGTGTATGTGTGTGTGTGTGTGTGTGTATGTGTGTGATCGTATTAAAAACAATCAGTTCAAGTAAAACCCATGCATCAGATACCTACCATTTTAAAGCTCCACATTTTAAACTATAGGAGGTTATAGAATGTCGAAAGTGAGAAAAAATGATAAGAAGAATCAATCATTTTGTTGAAATTACAATTATAGCTCAAAGAACGCACGGCTCCTAACTTCACGTACCTACTCACACACCCCTTTCACCCCTTGAGTACGTTAACCCTTTCACAGCGAGGTCTGATTCTAACCTAACTGAAATATTCCAAATTTTGAAAATGTACGTGTTCTTTCTTATACCAGAGAAATCAGATTTCAGTGATCTGAATTTTAGGCTTTTGACATAATATGTCAGTTGACTGAAATCTGATTTATCTTACCTATATAAGAAAAGGCAAATCTGGAAGGTTTTGGTGTTTTAAGCATTTCAAGGGTTAAGCGTATTTGGATTAAAAGTTGCCAAAAAGTATTTTTTTCAAAAGTTCAATAACCCTGTGGCGAAATGTCAAAATTTCTGTCAATTGGGTGAGAGGTTCTTCATAATATGCTGCTTAGAGCAATTTTATTTTGTAAAGTTTAAGTAAAATTATTTCCCAGGAAATCGTAGTGTTTATTCTTTAGTGATAATCAACAACAAAATGTATAATTCGCCTTTTAACCCTTTCACAGCGAGCCCTGGTTTAAACCCAACTGAAATATTATGCAAAATCTTCCCAATCTATGTGTTCTTATACCAGATAAAGCAGATTTCAGTGAGATTTCATAGTCTATCCCAAAAAGCCTGAATAATATCTGATTTATCCGGATTCAATCTTTGGCATAATAATAATATGTCAGTTAACGGAAATCTGATATGATAAGAACAGGCATATCTTGAAGATTTTGGTGGCTTAAGCATTGAAAGGGTTAAATATTGTAAATAAGTGCCTATAGCCCATTTAAATCTCAGCAGTGCACACAACCATGGTTTGTTTTCTTTACTTCTATAAGAATATAAAGAGTAAATTTGATCAGAGACTGCGTTAACGTAGACTGTCTCTGATTTGATGCTGTGTCGGTAGGGTACATCGAATCTTGCGTTAACTTACTCCCCGAACAGCAGGTTTTCCTACATGATTCTCTACTCATCAACTTGTTATGATAAAGGTTCTAAACAGCTGGACTGTTGGGGTTTTTAATTTGTAAGGGTTTTTTGTTTTTTTTTAATTTGGGGGGGGGGGGGGGGGGTATAGGGGGTCTTCGTTTTTGTTTGCTTGTTTGTTGTTTGTTTTTTCCAATAGTCTATAATGGGCTGTGTGTGAAACGTTCATTCTTCAGCATTAAATTAGAGCTTCTTTCCCTCTCTCTCTCTCTCTTTCTTTCTCTTTCTCTCTCTGTCTCTTTTTCTTTCTCTTTCTCTCTCTTTCTATCTCTCTTTCTCTCTATCTCTTTCTTTCTCTTTCTTTATCTCTTTCTTTCTCTCTTTCTCTTTCTATCTCTATTTCTCTCTCCCTCTCTCCCCCCCCTCTCTCTCTCTCTTTTTTTCTTTCTCTCTCTCTTTTTTTCTTTCTCTTTCTCTGCGCCTCTATCTCTATTTCTCTCTCTCTCTTTCTTTCTTCCATCCCCCACCCCCTCCTCCTCTCAACTTCTAACCCTCCAATCTCTCCTCCTTATTTCTTTTTCTTCTGCTTCTATTCATATTACATACTACTACTACCACCCCGCTTTTTCTACACCTCCTTATCCCCCCCCCAACCCCCCACCCCAACCCCCTTCTTCACCCACCTCCTTATCCCCCCCAACCCCAAGTCTAACCCCCCTCATCACCCACCTCCTTATCCCCCACTCTAACCCCCCTCATCACCCACCTCCTTATCCCGCCCCCAACCCCCCACCCCCACCCCAACCTCCACTCTAACCCCCCTCATCACCCACCTCCTTCCAACAGCTAAGATTCATACAACACGCAACTTAATAAAATCTTTTCTTTTCTTATTTTTCATATTACTATTACCATTACCATTATTATTATTATCATTATTATTATCATTACCATTTATTTTGTTCCAATCCAATAAAAAGACCCAGCCACCGTTACGTTAAATGTAGTGTTACAGAAGACTGTGTAGACAGTAGACAGGCCTTATGTGGCAATGAAAGGAGGGTTGTTATTGTACAGCCCAGGCTGTATACCCACAATTCCTCCACCGGATGTAGGCACCGGGGATACAGCATCGCACCTGACAGAGGCCTTATGTATTTAACCAGCCAACCATTCACCTCCCTCCTCCTTCTCCTCCTTCTCCTCCTCCTCCTCCTCCTCCGATATTATACACGACAGGAAACAAAGACACACATACACACACACACACACATACATACACACATACACACACACACACATACACACTCACACACATACACACACACACACACACATACACACACACACACACACACATACACACACACACACATACACACATACACACGTATACTACGAACTCACTCACTCACTCACACATTACGATACAAACAATAATGGTGGTAGTAGTAACCATGATAATAATGATAATAAAACTCAACAAACTCAGCTCGTATTACCGTGTAGTATTACAAAACAATTTTTCAAGACACGCTTGAAGGATGAGAACATATTCTTTACTCAATATCACAACACATTCTAAATCTAGATTAAGGCTTTCGGCAGATCTACACGATTGACACTCAATACCCTTTTAACGCGCGTAAATACACAAACGCACACACTCACACACACACACAAGCACACACACTCACATTAACACACACACACACACACAGAAAACAACTTAACCACACACAGAGACAGACAGACACACATCAACAGACACATATTTTCTCACACATAGATACGTACACAAAACACAAAGACACACGCACAAACAAGCACACACATACACACGCACACACACACACACCCACACATTAACACACACACAGAAAACAACTCAACAACAAACAGACAGACAGACACATACACAGGCACACATTTTCTCACACATAGATACGTACACAAAACACAAACACGCACACACACACACACACACACACACACTCAGTACTCTTGAATTAATTATTCAACAGTATCTGGTTTCTACGCATTAACCCTTTCACAGCGAGGTCTGATTCTAACACAACTGAAATCGTATAATTGTACGGGTTCTTATACCAGATAAATCAGATTTCGGTGAACTGAATTTCAGGCTTTTGGCATATTTCAGTCCACTGAAATCTTAATTATCTGGTATAAGAATTGGCAAGACTTGATTGAACATTTTGGTGTCTTTAGCAGTGAAAAGGTTAACCACATATCCAGGTGCAAATACAAAGATTTCAGGGATATGAAAGGATAGAAATGATAATTGTACGATATTTACAACTCATTTTATTTCCAGGGGGCTTTGTACTTCATCAATAGTCAAAGACTTCTTTAAAACCCTGCCAACTTAACCCTTTCATTGCTAAGGACACCAAAATCTTCAACACTTGCCTGTTCCTATATCTACCTGATAAATACGATTTAAGTGAACTGACATATTTATCATGCTTTTGGCATATTATGTCAGTTCACTGAAATCTGATTCACCTGGTTTAAGAACAGGAAAGTCTTATAGATTTTTGTGTCCTTAGCACTGAAAGGGTTAAGAAATCTCCAATAGACCAGCGACTCGTCCAGAGGGTTGCGGTCATTCGAATGTGTTCTAGTCAAACTACAGAAACCCAGGATAAGATTCACAGCTATGGACCAAAAGGCCTTATAGCATTCAATTTAAAGTCAAGATTCTTTTTGCTTTTGTTCTACCCTCAATTGGAAATTCAAACAGGAAGAGCGTTCATTAAAAAAAATATTTTTCGCTTTTCCTAAGGAAGAAAAACAGAAATAATCGTAATAGTGTAGAAGTAGAAGTAGTAGCTGTTGTTGTTGTTGTAGATAATCATTTAGAAAACCATCTCACTCGAACGACCGTTATCTGATAATGAATGAGGAAAAGTACTGCAGTTTATCGGACAAGAAAGACTTGACACCTTTAGACACAGGGGTGAATGCAAGTGTGAGAAGACACTTGGTGTACTTCATAACAACCCTTGGAGATAGGACCTTCGAAATCTGGGATGGTGGGTGTCCAGCTCTGTCTATTTCCTGGTTAGGTGATGGGGAAACACACAATAAATTACAACTCAATGGCCCAGCGGTGATAATGAGTAATGTTTGGTCGACTTCCTTCTACCTTGAAATGACGCCATTGAAAATTGCCATTTGTTGGACAGTGTTCAATTCTTAGTGAGGGGGTGTTAGTGTGTCAGCCTATGAACCGGTATGTCACTGGTTTGAACCTCCATGGTTGTTGATGGAGGTGGTTGTGCTGGTTGTGGATGTGGTGGTGGTGGTGTCGTGGTGGTGGTGGTGGTGTCGTGGTGGTGGTGGTGGTAATAAGGGGGAGTAAGAGGATGGAGCGGAAGAAGAGGAGGAGAAGAAAGAGGAGGAAGAGGAGAATGAAGAAGATGAGAAGGTGGAGGAGAGGGAGAAGAGGGAGAAGAGGAAGGAAGAGGCGGAGATGAAGGAGGAGGAAAAAAAGGAGAAAAAGAAAGAGGAGAAGGAGGAGGAGAAGGTGGTGGAGAAGTAAGAGGATGATAGGTAGTTGATAGATTGACGATGGTCAATGAGGAGGTTGAGTACAGAAATATAATATTTTCATCATCTACGATGATATTACAGATATTAAATCATAAGACCGCAATATTCCCTTCCTGACAACTTGAGTTTTAGACACGCTCCACTGCATTTGGTGACGCTCACTCACACACCAACACACACGCAAACACGTACACGGAGCACACATATATTATCTATAGAGGCTTATACACACACGTATGCATGCTTACTTCGAAAATAGGGCATAAACGACGCTGAGTGGAAACGCCATACAAAGAACAATCTCCCTCTCTCTCTCTCCCATATCTCTCTCCCTCTCTCTCTCATATATCTCTCTCCCTCTCTCTCTTTCTTGTTCCCCCTCTCTCCCCCCCCCTCTCTCTCTACCTCTCTCTTTCTTGGTTCCCCCTCTCTATCCCTCTCATATATATAGATATAAATATATATATCTCCTCCTTTTCTCGCTCTCCCCCTCTTTCTCTCCCTCTCTCTATATATCTCTCTCCTCTCCCTGCCCCTCTCCCTCTCTCCCTCTCTCCCTCTCTCTCTTTCTCTCTCAGGAGTTAATCACACGTCATTCTAATACATATCCCTTAGAAGAGAGAAAAAAACAGATAGTGAGAGGGGAGAGAGAGAGAGAGAGAGAGACAGAGCATGTGTGTGTGGGTGGGTGGGTTGGTGTGTGTGTGTGTGTTGGTGGGAGGCTCTGTGTGTGTGTGTGGGGGGGGGGGGGGTGTATGCGCGCGCGCATTTATGTGTGTTTGTATTTGTATAATTGAGATTCGAACAGAACTAAGTTGAACGGAAACCTACCAAATTATATAGTCTATCAATATTGGATTGCCTAGACTTTGCAAACAGTGCCCTATAAATCCACAGAGATCGCCTCTAATCCTTGCCGGTAAATTAAAGACACCATCGATGTCATTATTGAACTTCCTCCCTCCGCTACCGTAATTTTGAAAGTAAGCACGGCGTTTCTAGGTTTTAAATGGTGCTATGTATCTATAGAGGGATTGTTGAACAATTTAAGTGTTATTTATTTTACGTGCTTCAAAGACTTTGGTTTTCTTTCTCTCTCTCTCTCTCTCTCTTTCTCTTTCCCCCTCTCTCTCGCTCTCTCTCTCTCGCTCTCTCTCTCTCTCTTTCTCTCTCTCTCTCCCTCTCTTTTTCTCCCTCTCTCCCTCTCTCTCTCTCTCCCTGTCTCTCTCTCTCTCTGTCTCTTTCTCTTTCTTTCTCTCTCTCTCTCTTTCTCTCTCCCTCTCTCTCTCTCTTTCTCTTGCTTTCTCTTTCTCCCTCTGTCTCTCTCTTTCTATCTCTGATTCTGTCTACCTATCTTTCTCTCTCAGTCTCTCTCTCTTTCTTTTTCTCTCTCAAGTGCTCATTTTCACCCCCCCCCCTCTCTCTCTCTCTCTGTCTCTGTGTGTGTGTCTCTCTCTCTCTAACTCTTTCATTCTCTCACTCTTTCTTTCTCTTTCTTTCACTCACACACACACACACACACACACACACTCTCTCTCTCTTTCTCTCTCTCTCTCTATCTATCTATCTATCTCTTTCTCTCTCTCTCTGTCTGTTTATTTATTTTTTTTCTGACTGTTTTCATCAACCTCTTCCTATAAATCCACCCAGCCTCTTACCCACCACCTCACCCACCCCCTCCCTAACGTCAAGACATACATCATTCTCTCTCTCTCTCTCTTTCTTTCACTCACACACACACTCTCTCTCTCTCTCTCGCTATCTCTTTCTCTCTCTTTGCCTGTCTATTTTTATTTTACTTACTATTTTCATCCCCCTCTTCCTTTACACCCACCCATCCTCTTATCCACCACCTCACCCACCCCCTCCCTAACGTCGAGACATACATCATCTAAATGCGTGTTGCTGTGTCACCACAATCATCATGGTTGTAATTATTTGTTGTTGTTTTATGTTTTGACTTTCTTTATCACGATAGAAGCCTGGCATTATCATCATCATCATCATCATCAACGACGACGATAAGAACAACATCGACAACGACAGCAGTGAGTAGGTAGGCAGGCAGGGAGACAGACAGGCAGACAGGCAGGGAGACAGACAGACAGGCAGACAGGTAGATAGGGAGACAGACAGGCAGGGAGACAGACAGGTAGACAGGGAGACAGACAGGCAGGGAGACAACAGGTAGACAGGGAGACAGACAGGCTGACAGTGAGACAGACAGGTAGATAGGCAGGCAGGTATGCAGACAGGCAGACAGACAGGCAGGCAGGTAGGGTTGCAGACAGACAGACAGACAGGCAGGCAGGTAGGTATGCAGGTAAGTAGACAAACAGAGAGACAGTCAGGCAGGTAGGGTTGCAGACAGACAGACAGGCAGGCAGGTAGGCAGACAGACAGACAGTCAGACACACAGGCATAAAGACAGACAGGCAGGCAGGCAGGCAGGCAGTCCTAGAGCCTACCGTTAATGTACTCACCATAATGAAATGAGGGTAACGGATCTCTGGCTGACGGGGCACTGGAGCGTAAACTCCTGTTGTGGTAGGAAGGAAACATTCAAGATGCTTATCACAGCACACTTTCCACGTAGAACAATAGAAATCTAAACGCTTGGTTCCCGTCACGCGCCAGTGAGCGTATGAAACGCCCTAATGGAAAATTCGCGCTATGGGACAAGAGTATAAGAAATTGAGAAAAAAATGAAATTTTATCAAAACTAAAATATCATAATATAATCATATATTTTGTTTTTAAAAAATGATGATATTGATGATAATTATTTACATAGAAAATGATTCTAACAGAAACAGAATTAGTTATGCAGGCAGTATTGATGAGGTTGGGGTTGTCTTAAACGGCGAAAAAAAAGAGTAACTTTTAGCAGCACGAAAGAAGAACGAAGGTATATAGAGTTAATGACAATTTAGTTTGTTTTGTTGACGGTATTGGATTGTAAAAAGTTATTGGAAGGTTGGATTAAACTCTGCTCGGTCAATGTGATATTGTTATATATAATATTATATGATGTTGTGTATGATTTGTGGGTGGCTTGTTTGGAATAGAACTCTTGATGTCAAAAACCAACAGATTATCGATCTTTAAGACATCACAAATCAAATATTTTGGTTTTATAGTGTTTAGTATAATCATTCTCGCATTGTCCCCCTTTCCGCACTGACAGACAGGCATATAGCGATAGTTAAAAAGAAAAAGAAAGCTAAAAAAATATTAAAAATTCAGGCTTTTGGCATAAGTCAGTTTACTGAAATCTGATATATCTGGTATAAGAATATTCAAATCTGGAATGTTTGTGCGTCCATAGCATTGCTATTGATACCATAATCTTCAAGGTTTGCCTGTCCTTATACCAGATATATCAGATTTCAGTAGGTTAAAATCAAACCTCGCTGTGAAAGGGTTAAGATATGCTAGCCATTTATTTCAAGTTCGAAAAATCCAAGGCCTCTGTCGGATATGGTAGTGAAATTCAGGCTTTTGCAATATGTCATTTCACTGAAATCTGATTCATCTGGTATATGAACCGGCAAATCTTGAAGGTGTTGGGTTCTTTAGCATTGTAAGGGTTAAACCAGTGGATGATATACTTGATTAGCAGCCTTGATATTGTATTCTCTGACAGATTAAACAGACCGACCCCTGACACGGATTTCATTTCCAGTAGCTACACGTGCTACATGCAATACTAGAAAGGCGGGGGAGCAATCAGTGGGGAACAAACATTGGAAATCCCAGGAAATGGACAAACTTGAAACAATATTACGTGCAGAAAGGAGACAAAGCCAAAGAAAGAAGAAAATCGGAGAAGAAAAAAAAAAAAAACATGGCGGGGATCTAACCCGGAATGCTGCTACGGCGCCCATCGCCTGGCCGACAGCACGAGACTGTGAGCCAACCAGTTAGCCATCCGATGGGAGCAGATGGATTGCATATTATTTCAAGTTTTACTCATTTTTAGATCCTACTTACTATATGATACGATTACAAGTGGCACTTCGGTTCCCCTTCTTGGGCAAGGAAGTTACACCAATTGCTTCACCCCACCCAGGTGTAAATTGGGTACCAATACACAATTTGGTTTGGGGAAAGTAATCTGGGATAGACCAGCGTCCTATCCAGGAGGGTGGAAACCATTGTCATTTGATCGCTTCACGCTACAAAAAACGGGATAAGCTCTGGGTCCATGGGCCATAAGGCTCTAAAGGACTTAGTTACTAACCATGGGCCACAAGCCACAAGGCTTACTACTACTTTGACACGATACGTGCGTGTGTGTGTGTGAGAGTGTGAGAGAGAGAGAGACTGATAGAGAGAGAGAGAGAGAGACTGATAGAGAGAGAGAGACTGATAGAGAGAGAGAGAGAGAGAGACTGATAGAGAGAGAGAGAGACTGATAGAGAGAGAGAGAGACTGATAGAGAGAGAGAGAGACTGATAGAGAGAGAGAGAGACTGATAGAGAGAAAGAGAGACTGATAGAGAGAGAGAGAGACTGAGAGAGAGAGAGACTGATAGAGAGAGAGAGAGAGAGAATATAACATTCTCTTATTAAATTACATATATTGAATATAAGTAGTTTCACAATGAAATTTCCAATTGCATCAATAAATTTTACCTTAATTTACCTTATATTATGATAAAGAAATATGAAACAAAGATACCTGCTATCTAGAAGATGCCGTGTTCATTCAGGGGGGAAAACACACATACAAATCAAATCAAAACTAATCTAATCTAGTCTAACTGACGTCGTTTGAAATCGTTTGTCTCCAATCTATATTTATCGATGATCATTGATTGAGCAGATGAACATTGGACAGACCGGAAGTCAACGTGATCGACCATCGTAGCGTACCTGCCCCGTGCGTGACTCAATACTCATTAGGTAGCTAGAGCATTCAAGCTGGGTCGGGACAGTAGGCGGTTTGAACCCTGACTGCATTACACCTGAGACGTTAATTATGTATTAACCCTTTTAACGCTAGGACACCAAATTCTTCAAGATCTGCCTGTTCTTGTCTGAAACTATTTATTCATTTATTCATAATTTGTATTTTTATTTATTTATTTATTTATTTATTTTATTTATCTGACCTAATAAAATCATGTATAATAATATGTATTTGATAAAATAAATATTGATTCCCTGTGGTCCGTGGCCAAACTACTGGAGACCTGGAAACGAAGGGAACTGCAGAGAGCTAGATACACCTCAA
>JAUEKZ010183518.1:0-11328 GCA_031471865.1 Melibe leonina | reverse complement strand
ACAACTGGAGTAGCCTCTCTTGTTGCTCTGCCTGCTGGTGCAGGAGAAACTCAGCCTCAGCTGTTTGCTCTGCATCGACCAGGTATCGGCCCAGAGTCTTTGCAGGTAAGAATTATTCACCCTCAGAAATCACAGTCTTACTTGTAATTCCTTGTCCTTGCTAGCACATAGAAATATGGACGAGGTATCAATTGAAATGAGGTATGATATGAAAAAGAGAGCTAAAAACTAAAATGGAACAGCTGGAAACTAATAAAACTAATAAACTGCTACATATTACAACCCTTTAGGAAAAAGGGAGAAAACTATTCATATTGTGGCATAGGGTTTTGTAAGAGAAATTTGTGAGAAATAGGGAAACAAGGACAAAAAATATATGTCCGGTCAGTTTCACTTCGGCTGTGTGGTAAGAATTGAAGAAAAAGCCATGCTCTTCAACATGTAAGGCAGCTGTTTTAACCCTTTTACAGCAAGTTATGATTCTAACCCAACGAAACAATGCAAAAGCTTGAAATTGTACATGATCTTATATCAGATAAATCAGATTTCAGTGAACTTCAGGCTTTTGGCAATTGTCAGTTCACCGAAATTTGATTTATCTGGTATAAGAACTGGCAAATCTTGAAGATTTTTTGTGTCCTTAGCATGAGACAGCAAGCTAACCACTTAGCTATCCGTAGCAGGGTCCTGGGTTCAATCCCCGCTCAGGTAAATTTTATGCTTATCTGTTTTTTTTCAATTTTTCTGCTTTCTGACTCATATCTTGTGATTTTCAGTGCTTGCTACCCACCTTACTATTATTACTATGTATATTTGTAGATGGGTACAGTGATGGGAGCGGATGGTGTTCCCCAGGATTTGGCCTGTCAAACCATCACTGTGATGCCGACAGACCTGACCCAAAATGGAGAGATGAATTACGTCCTCATCCTGTCGCAGCCTGAGGGAGGCGGAAAGGATGGAGTGGCATCCATGGCACAGATCTGTAACTTGAAGGTGGGATGCTCGTGCTCTCTCTCTCTCTCTGCTCTAAAAACTGAAACTGAATCCATCTGGACTAAATGTCACATCATTGCCATCATTTTCCTGCAACTATGACATACAAAAGTTGTGTGATGTTGTCATAAAGGGGGAAAAGTTAAAGTTGCTTATGTTTAAAGATAAAATAATAATGAAAAGGAAAAAGAATACAAAAAAGACTCAAGAAGAAGAAGACTGGAGCAGAACGTGTGAAAATGAAGAATGAAAGCTAAAAAAAAGAATTTTTTTGTATTGAAAGCAGACCATATATATTTGCATTGTGAGACACTTTTTACACCCTTGTATTTACAATTTTTCACTGACTTGTATTCACAGGAGGAGACAGCAGAGATCACAGACACAATTGTTGATGAGAATGGTGAGACAAAGAACGTTCTGCGTCTGGTCCCTAAGAAGCTCATGGGGATGGGAGTGGGGATGGAAGTGGGAGGCAGCAACCAACAGCTGGTCTGCGAATTCTGCAACTACACCAGTCCCAAGCGCTACCTGCTCACCCGACACATGAAATCTCACTCAGAAGAGCGGCCATTTAAGTGTGAGGCTTGTAATCGGGGTTTCAAGACGGCTGCCTCCCTGTTGAATCATGTCAATACTCATACAGGCACCAGACCTCATAAATGCAAGGTATGGTGATAATGATAATATAGTTATAATCATGGTGCTCTTAATTAACTATGTGTATGTTGGTTCTTGTCTAGTACTGATGTTTGTTGTCATGTTTTGAACGAAGAATTAAGACCATTGAGGTCCTTTCATACTGATGATAATGATAATAATGTAAATAATAATGGATGATAATCATAATAATGATAAAGATATATAGGCCCTAATCATAGTAGAGCTGCAACTTCAACTTGTAAATTTGCAGCTATTTAGCACTTTTTAACAAGGCTTTGGTTCATATCGCCTCACCAGTCTGTTTTGACTGGCTATGCACAGAAACACTGTTTCACAATCTTCATGTAGCCTTCTGCGGAGCCTGTCTTATGTGATGTATTGGTTGTCTCGTAACGTCTTGATAAGTTAATAATAGTAATAATAAATAACTTTTTGATAGCCCACTACCACAAAGTTGTCATGCTCAATGCGCTTTACAGTGATATCCATTTCAATGCTAATGACACCTAATTCTTCAAGACTGGCCTGTTCTTATGCAGATGAATCAGATTTCACTGACATAACATATGCCAAAAGCCTAAAATTCAGACTTTTGGCATATGTCAGTCCACTGAAATATGACTTATCTGGTATGAGAATATGTACATTTCAAGATTTTGCATTCCTGTTGGGTTAGAATCAGACCTCGCGCAGTGAAAGGGATATTGTCTATTGTAAGTTGTCCATTAATTATGTAACTGGGTTATATTTTTCTATATGTATGACTTATATAGGGTTCAATTGAATCATTTCAGGGTGAAGTTTTGAATAAGGACTATAACTAAAAAATGTTTTTTCCTTAGACTTGTGAGGCAGCGTTCACAACATCTGGAGAGCTGGTGCGACACATCCGTTATCGGCATACGTTTGAGAAACCCCATCGATGTCCAGAATGTGACTATGCCAGTGTGGAACTTTCCAAATTGAAAAGGCATATGAGATCTCACACTGGAGAAAGACCATATAAGGTAGAACACTTTGTTTTATTATGTTGTCTATATTATTTCTATGGCAGACATTATTTAGGTTCATTGAACTAGAATGGTAGTAGTTTCGTATGGTCACATCTCCAGTTTCAAGCTTTTCAACCTTTATGTCTACTAGAATGGTGAAAACCAGCGTGGGGGGAGTGGGGTGGGGTCACTATTTGGACCATGAGATTGCCTTCAGCTCAGAGGTTGCCCTTTTTACCGGACCTTGTCAATATTCATCATAAACGCGTAGAGCCTAAATATTAACCATGGGGTAGGGTGCTATATAAATGATATTTATTAGTATTATGAATGTATCAAATGTAATTTGTTATAACCAACCTTCAGTGCCCTAGCTGTCCCTATGCAAGCCCAGACACGTACAAGCTGAAGAGGCACATGCGGATCCACACGGGAGAGAAGCCCTACGAGTGTGACATCTGCCACGCCCGGTTCACCCAGAGTAACAGCCTCAAGGCCCACAAGCTGATCCACACGGGCAACAAGCCCATCTACCAGTGTAGCCTGTGCCCAACAACCTGCGGGAGGAAGACGGACCTCAAGATCCACTTCAACAAGCTGCATGCGGTGGGATCTCCCCTCGACTGTAAGAAGTGTGGCAAGGCTTTTTCTGACAGGTACACCATAGTATTAATATTAGGGCATATTATGCCGTCTCAGTTTGGAACCATTTTTTAACCCTTTTAATTCTAAGGTTAATTCTAATCAAATGAGCTAAACATCAACAGATCTTCAAGATTTGCCTGTTCTTATACCAGATAAATCAGATTTCAGTGAATTGATATGCCTAAAGCCTGAAATCTGATTTTTCTGGTAAAAGAACGTGTTAATCTTGAAGATATTGCTTATTTCAATTTGGTTAAAATCAGACTCCAAGATCAAAGGGTTAAGTAATAATAATATTTTTGCTTTTCCACTGGCACCTCATACCAAATTTTGTAAAAAAAATAATTTTAAAATCTCTTTACTAATCCCATCTGGAATTTCTTCAATTATTAATGAAAGACCTCATGCTTGTCACCATTTTTTTGCATACAAATTCTCCACATCCTGGGGCTGAATTTTCTTCCCTTGGGTGGTTTAAATAAAACCTCTGAGTTCTCATTTGAGCTTGCTGTGTTAGAAAAACTTTGTATTATTATTATTATATGTTTATGAAAATATGGAAAATACAGGTTTAGGCTATTCGAAAAGTTTGCCCCCCCAAAAAACACCCCTTTTTTTTCTTGCTGATGGTACCACTGTGCTCTGTGTGAATATTACTCCAGGTATTCGTACAAACAACACGTACGCTCCCATGACATGGAGAAGTGCTTCAAATGCGACCAGTGTGACTTCATCGCTGCCACAGAGAAGAACCTGGAGCTCCACACAGCAGTCCATGGGAAGAAGTACGACTGTGACGAGTGCCACCTGTCTTTCATCCTCAAACACTTGCTGGACAAGCACAAAGTCATGTTTCATTCCAACCTGGGCAAAGACCTGACTCTGCAGGCAAAGGTGAGCTGTGGATTAAATAAGTGACTTATTGCTTGAGACATCATATTCTTAGTGTGTTTTCATTATGCCGGCAACAAAAAGTGAGCAGTTCTCACTATTTTTTCAGCTCTTAATGACACCATCACATCACAGAATTCTGAAATTCAGGCTTTTGGCATATGATAAAGAAGAGAAAGGTAATGATAGACAGGCAAAAGGGAGACAGAGACAAAATAAACCTTACGTTTCGGACTAAGGCCTTCTTCAGGACAGACAACAAACTAACAAAAATATAAAGAAATAATGGTACTCTCCGTATTCAGAGCTCATAGGCAAATTTAACCATACATGTCTATCCACTGAAATCTTATATTTAGTATAAGAACAGGCAAATCTTTAAGATTTTGATGTCTGTTTATTTAGTAGTTTGAGAAATAACCTTAGCAGTGAAAGGGTTCATTTCTAAAACAGAGTTTTATAAATTTTATCTGTAATGTCTTGAATCATACATATATTGTTGTTGTTTGTTGTTAATTACCAGATTAAAGAGGAGACAGAGGGTAGTAATTTGGTGACAGTGCTAAACCGCTATGACCTGTCAGAGCTGCACTCAGAGTCTGAGGAGTCGTCCGTGCTGCTGAGTGCTCCGTCCGCCTCAGACACGCTGCACAAGAACCTCATACAGGACATCAAGGAGGGCAAGCTGGGCGATGTGCCACAAGTTGTCATTGTTCACCCCGATGGCTCTCAAGAGGAAATCTCTTCCAAATTTACCGTCAGTTTTACTTTTCTTCTTTACCCTTTGCTTATTTTGTTATCTTTGTCACTATCTTAATCCTGCAGGAAAACATTCTTTATCTTCCATTGTTCAAGCAGTGAACCATACAGTTTGGTCCTGGGCCGAAGATCTTCTTGCATATTTCGTAGAGATTGCTGGTATTCATATTTAAATCGCCATCTGTATACCCTTTTTAGTTAAACAAGCTTTTGAAATTTGGCATAAATTAGCCTTAATTGTAATCCTTTATGATATAAATCTGTCCATTTTACTGCTTATATTCGTATTGACTGCTATGTTTTTAAGATAGAGTGCATGTTCTGTGTCACCTGGTAATTAGTTTTATTAGTCGATGAAGTTTATTACTAACTATTAGGAATATTATATAATTAAAAAAAAAAAAAATTTATATCTTTTTCTTACAGGGTGATAAATGGAGCATTGAGGAATTGTTCTCTACAGCAACCAATAATGGCCAGACTCACTGCGATGATGTGGACAAAGACACCTTGGCAGGACTGGAGCCTAAGGAACCAGAACTCTGTTTGCCAGAAAGTGACAGCAATGGGAGTGATGCCACTTCCTCTTGCTCCTTGTTACAACCCAGCACAGCTAATGAAACCCCAACTACACTCTTGGGAGAGGTGACTCAAGCTCCAGATTTACCCAGGACGTACTCTGCTTTTACCCACCCAGAGGTTTCGCAGGTAAGTGAAGGACACTCTCACCAACTCCATTTGATATACAGTGGAACCCTTAGATGTCGACACCCCTAGATAACAACCCCTAAATGTCTCTTGACTGCCATTCCAGATTTTTTCCCTGTTATATATATTTTAAGTTTTCATTGAAAACCCCCGAAGAACAACACTCCTGGATAACGACATCATTTTCTGGTCTCGGGGAATGTCGTTATTCAGGGCTTCCACTGTAATGATTTTGTGTTGCTTTTGTTTCTCACAGGTTATCATAACTTAATGCAATTTTCGCACAGTAAATGCCGATACATCTTTCGCATTCCAGCAAAGTTTTGAAATATTTCATCGAGAATTTTTGGTGGACACTTTTATTTCTGGTCATCTGGATTGTATACAATATAACAGTGTTTGTCAATGGGAATGATATGGTTGAATAAAGCAGCCAAACAAACCCATTTTCGGTCGTGGGACACCAAAAAAATCGGCCTGATTAGTGCTTCTTAATACAGTATATTTTGTTAATGAATTGAAGAAAAAAAAGAGAAAAAATGACACTCAAGCTTCAGTTGAAAAATCTATTTTATCTCAAAAAATAAATTCGTCAAAAGATAAACATTGGAGAATTCAGAATTTCTTACTTTTTGGCCCTAAAATGACAAAATTGGACAATTTATGTAATTTTCACCTGTATTATTTATTTCCTGATACAAAAATACTTACGAATACCACTTTTCATTATCGTAGCATTTTTATGAAAAATTATACAGACTAATATCTCTCCAAGTGTGTGTGTTCTGTGTCCACATTTTAGATATATACATTTTCCTCTTTAGCAGTCTCCCCTGTTAGGCAAGATTCAATTGCCTTTCAAATTTTGATTTATGGATCGATTTTTTACAATTCAAAATGCTTTATTCCTATATTGAAATGTTTTTATAAGGTTAGGTGTTTAAAATTGCTCTGTGACCATTTTTTTTACATTTTCGATAAGCATTGCTAAATAAACAGTCGGTAGCGAAAGTAATATGTTTTTCCGTGTCATCCTTTGACCAGCTGTGTGAGGCCAGCACCCAGGCAGAGATTGAGTCAGACACAGACTCTAGTGGGGAGACACCCGAGCAAGGATCAGGAAACGAGGTTCAGGTAAGCCAGGCGATGGTGGTTTTTTTTCAGTGCTGATGATAAGACATAAAAAAGGGTAATTTGTTTTGTTTGTTGAGAGTTTTAGAAAAAAAGGGTAAGTCCTTTAGAACCTACTGGCCCATGGAGCTGGAGCTTATCCCGGTTTGTGTAGCATGAAGTGGACAAATGACAATGGTTGCCACCCTTTTCATGGGACGCTGTTTTATCTCTGATTACTTTTCACTACCCAAATTGTGGATTGGCACCCGGGTGTAAAATGGGGAGGGTGAGGCAATGGAATTGTTTGTCAAACTTGAAATAATATGCAATGCAGAAACGAGACAAAGCCAAAGAAAGCAGAAAAGTGGAATAACAGAGAAACATAAAACTGACCTGGGCTGGGATTACATCGGGACCCTGCTATGGCACTCATCGCCTGGCCGACAGCACAAGACTGCGAGCTAACCACTTAGCCATCCGCTCTCCTAAATCAAATTTACTTGCCCAAGGAAAAACTGAAATGTCGCTGGTAATTATCTAACCTGGTGCCCCAAGGTTCTGGATAAGTCACAAAGCAAAAAAAGGAAGTTGAAAAGAGGTTATGGGTGGATTTGAACCTGTGACATACCCTTGCCTCAGCCCCCTTTAGCTGTCAAATTGCTCAAGATTGTTTTTTTTAGTGTATTCTGCCATAAGATTTTTGTGTTTAAATGGTTTTAAAGTTGAATTTATGATTATAAGAAGATTATTGAAAATTATTGATGATATTAACCCTTAAGCCTGATTATTTCACACCCTTAAACATCCGACACAAGGGAGATAACTCTAAAAGTTTATATGACACCATCACCAAAAAAAATAAAATAAAGTCAACCGTACGTAGTATAGCAAATTAAAAATCAGTTTTAGAAAGACAAAAGAAATCTCTTTTAAATGATACCAAACTTTTGTACATGAAAAATGTTTTTGGCACTGAAAAAAAAAAGAATTTGACAGTGCTAGAAGAATCACCACCACCATCAATATCGTCACTTGTACTAGACGTCTAGGGTCTAGGTGACTTTCTACTAAATTTCTACTTCATTATCGTCACTAAAATTTCTACCTAAGGGATCAATGTTATCTGGTGTTTCATCACATTCGATGTCACTATCGTTTTTATCATCATTTTCGTCTTCAAAATGGGCTGGGGACAGACTCAATAAGTGACTCCCAACACCATTGTTTTGTTCGTCAGATTCAAAAAATGGAAACACCGGATGTAAACACAATAGAAATACACGGTAAATGGGACTATAGACATGAATTTGTCGTGCACGCTTTGGCTATTTACACAACTTCCGTTCTAGGCACTAAAAATGCAAAAAACAACGAATACGAAGCCCATTTTTACATTATCGTTTTGGGCGATGCCGAGCGATTCGGTCGTTTGAGATGTTGGGCGATGCCGGGCGATTCGGTTGCTTAAGGGTTAATAACCACAAAGTATGTTAGTATAGTTCCAGCATCCGGTGAAACACCAAAAGTGGTTGTGTATATGTTGCTCTAAGTATTGCAATAGCACTACTTCAAGAAGCGAAAAAAAAAAGAAAAAAAAAGAAATTTTCAGAGTTGGCGAAATTTTGCCAGTGAGATTTCAGGATTGGCATAGGCTGACCACTGGCACCCATGCATTATCATTACCAGTTCTCATTATATGTTTTTCTTTTTGTCTCTCCCATCACCCCACAGCTGTCAGAGGGCCAGACAAGTAATCATCAAGAGGAAGTGTTACTAGACAATTCAAAATCCACCATTTTGACAGCCTCGCAGCCGTTATCATCTTCAGTCGTTACTGTTGACCACGCAAACCAGCAAAGTGCCCCTTTGCTCTCTGCCTGTTTTCTCAAATCCATCATCTCACAGAAACCCTTGATACCCAAATCCACCTTTTCATCATCATCATCATCATCGTCATCCTCTTCATCTTCACTTACATCATCATCTTCGTCCGCTACAAAAAAAGTGACAACTGTGCTACATGTCCCCAAAGACTTCTCAACAAACTCTCGGCATGTAAAAACCAGCCCAGGACAGCAATACTCCTTGCTAAAAAATATCAACTTGAACATGCCGCCTTTGAAAGCCGCCACAGATGTGGGTGTTGGGATGAAAGGGAATAATGATTCTGCTATCAAACTAACAAATTTTGTTAGTTATGATAGTAATAATGATAAAGGAGACGTCCATGACAGCTGTGGTAAGGCTCTGTCTAGTAATAGTACATTGTCACATATCTTGACTAGTGCATTGAGTTCTCAGCTAAATCCGCAATGTCCATCCTTACTGATGCCCAAGGAAGAGGTCAGTGCTACCGATATTATAGAGGCACAGATAGTGCCTGTTCCTGTTCCAGAGCTTTCAAAATCAGACACTGCCGCTAGTGCTGAAACACTAGATAGTCATCATCATCATCATAATCATCCCATAAGTGTGGCAGTTCAACAACCCTCCTCCATATTTGACATTTCTAATTCCTCTATTGTGCTCTGTGATAATAAGGAGGTTTCCTCTCCGTTGTTACTAACACCTTGTGATCCAACGGCAACCATAACAACAGTGACCTTGACTGCAGCCGGTGCAAAATGTGCATTACCACCAACCTCAACCTCGGGTTGTACTGAATCCACCCGGGTGATACCTGCAGACCCGAGGGAGGACCCTCAGCTAGTTATCAGTGTGAACCATTCTGATCACCACAGCAGTGGCGATGGGGAAAACAGACTCTTGTCATCAAAGTCAGACAAATCTGCTGTTGAAGCTGCTCTTGACAATTTCAAGCAAATTGCAGCCGATAGTTTGGCCTCTTCTACGGATTTGCATATCCACACTGAACCCACGACAAAATCTTCAACTTTAAAGACTGTCGGTTCCAAACAAGAATCGTCGTCCAATCCCATTCCACAAAGCAATGTGTTAGCCCCAGCCACTGTCAGTAAAAGAGGGTAAGTTGTTAAGCCTCGTTCTCAGTATTCATCTCACGTGCATCTTAATCCTTTCACGGGATGAACATTTTTTTAAATTTACACATTCTTATGCTAGATAGATCAGATTTCAGTGGACGGACATATGCCAAAAGCCTGAAATTTTGGTGTCTTTAGCAATGAAAGGGTTTAAATTGAAACAAATTCAATAATGCAGCAAATATATAGTGCTCAACAAAATGTGGGGGGCATTACAATCCATTTAACTGTATCTACTGAGCATTAAAAAAGATGGAATATTTATTGAGGAAAAATTTTACACCTGATATTACCACAGAATGGTAGTTTTAATCCAATTTAGCACCATAAAGATAGATGCTGTTTTTGCCAAGAATTGAGTTTGCAAGTTTAGGAAAACAACTCTTTAATTTTTTTCGATTTATGAATTCTGGTGGATGGCAAGTGATGAAATCTTGTGTGTTTTACAATGATGATATCTCCCATAGTTTGTTGATTGACAGTCCAAAAAGCCAGTAAGGCATAGTATCTTACAGTGGAACCCCTGGATAATGACATTGCCTGGGACTAGAAAATTATGTCGTTATCCAGAGGTGTTGTTATTCTGGGGTTTTCAATGGTTACTTATAATATATAACAAAAAAATTTGGGACCGGAGGTCAAGAGGATTTATCCAGGGGTTGTTGAAATTCAGGGGATCCACTGTATCTTTATTACAGCTAATACCTGGGATATTCCAGTCTTCCTTTAGGACAGGTCCATAAAACAGATTTTCATTTGATGGTTTTTGAAATATTTCTCCATGTAATTTCCTTGCAGCAAATGGGGCAAGCGTCATAATGAAACAGACCAATCACTGGTTGTACCTGGGAAACGTGTGCGGAAAGCCCTGATCAAAGCAAGCTTGTAACAGATGTTGATGGATATCAAAGTATGGAGTGGAGAAGTCATCCTCAAACTGCTCTCATCTTAAAGCTAGGCTGTCTATGATGATTTTAAAAGATTTTACAAAATAAATATCTATGCCCTTATTATTAAAGAGATTGATTAAGCAAGCAATGAAACAAAATTGATTCACTTGGAGTGAAATTAATTCAAATTGCTAAAAAAAAGTGCATGCCATTTGGCTGAGGTGAAAAATGGACATTAATGATTAATGCAAACCATGCAATCAAAAGGATACTTATTGTCACATCGGAATAAATTTGGGTTACACAAAGTCATGCATTCTAATTACCTTTTCATCTATTATTAAAATGCATGTATGTATCTGTCAACTTCTGTACTTTTTTTCTGGTTGCATTGACTTGCTTGCAATTTAGTGTTTTCTGGATCAATGCTCTATATTTGGGTGGAAAGAATGTGGGAATTAATGATTGCATCATCATTCTCATCAAGTACCCTTTCACTGTCACTCTCCCTCCCTCTCCATATCTCTAGCCACCTTTTATCAGTCTGAAAGTACAAAGAAAAAGTGGCGGCTTATACTTATTATTATAGAACGCTGATCTGAATGTGCTTACTGTGCATCATACTTTTACTTCCCAACAACAAAAGCGAAAATTGAAACATATAGGACA
>JAUEKZ010183495.1:0-13288 GCA_031471865.1 Melibe leonina | reverse complement strand
CGACGTTTCGACCAAAGGTCTTTGTCAAGACAAACGGGACAAAAGGACAAAATAAACTAAACAGATAAATACGAAAGATATTTGGGCCTTTGTTCACTCCTTTTGTTTCACCTTCTATAACCACTGGCCTAGCGATCCCCTTTCTTTTACACTATCTATCCATCGACCTATCTATCTATCCATCGACCTATCTATCTATCTATCTATCTATCTATCTATCTATCTATCTATCTATCTGTCTGCCTGTTTGTCTATCATCTGGATGAGACATATAAAACTCTAATTAGACTTGTCATCGTAAACTCTGACTGTTTTGGATGTCATAAGCGGCCAAATAATTCAAAACATTCGAAACCCCTCATTCATAAAACCAACAACTCAGTTCCATCCTGAATCGAGCTAAAAAAATTTATTAAAAAATCAGAATTTAGTCTCAGACTAGAGTTTTATTCCTTCGTCATAAAATAAGATTCTTGAAGGACACCCTCGAACATCAACACACTGAAAGACTTCCGGCAAGAGTTAATTACAGACGTTTGGAGGGCTCGTTTCGATATCGAGAAAGTTCTTCCTCTCTCTGATCCCGACCGGCCTTATGCGCGTGCGCGAGAGTGGATCTTGGACATAAGGGAGATAATCATTTCCTGGGCTAAAATCCCACCTCTCATCCTTCACATCTCAATAGATTAGCCTCTTATCTGACCGTCACTCATTTAGATATTCGCATCCCTTGAAAGGGGCCTTTCTGGTATGATGTTAATGATCATGATGATAATGATGGAGGTGGTGGTGGTGGTGACGATGATGATGGTAAGGCTGATTGTGGTTGGGGTAGTGGTGGTGGCAGTGGTAGTGGTGGTAGTGGTATTAGTAGTAGTGGTGGTGATGGTGGTGGTTGTCGTGGTAGTGGTGGTGGTAGTGGTGGTGGTGGTGGCGGTGGTGGTGATAGTGGTTATGTTGTGATAATGATAATGATAATAACAATGAAATAGAAATATAGTGACATGTGATGTTGATGCTGATAATTATGGCTGTTTTGATGAAGGTGAAGATGATTAGTCTATGCTAAGGTAAACCTACCTTGCTGTCAAAAATTGGCTGGGAAAATAACACGTCAGATTGATTTTACGAGACAAGCATAATATGACAATAGTGCTATAACTAACTAGATCCCAATAATAAAAAAAAGAAAATGAGGTGGCTGGAAGTTATGTTGAGACGGCGTGACAGATAAATAGAAGCACATCATGGAATTACGTGGAACACCGCGATGACAACAGCTGCTGGCTAAGCTGTATTTATCATCGGGAATCATCAGGGCTGGGCTATTTATAGCAACAATATATCAGTATAATGGAGACTGGAGACCCGCTGGAACAACAGGTAGAGAGACACGCCCCACAGCACATTTTTCCATGGGCACCGGGTTCGATTCCTACCAGCCACCCTTCGGTTTGTTCTTTTCTTCGGCCAAAGAAATTTATTTCAATTGCCTCATCCCATCCGGGTGTCAAATTAATACAAACCCACAATTTGTGTTGGGGAAGTAATTTCGATAAATCAGCGTCCTATCCAGGACCATTCATTGTCGCCTGCCAGCTTTGTTTAAAAATAATATTTGGAAAGTGGAGGGGGGGGGGGGGGCAAAAGCTCTGAACTTTTTCACAGCGAGGTCAGATTCTTACCCAACTGCATAATGCTAAATCTTGAAAATGTACGTCTTTTTCTACAAGATAAATCAGATTTAAGTGAACTAAGTCAGTTTACTTAAATCTGGTTTATCTGGTAGAAAAACAGGCAAATCTTGAAGATTTTTTTGTCCTTAGCAGTGAAAGGGTTAAGATAGCGAAATGTGACTCTGATCGTTCTTCCCTTGCAGCCTCTCTGTGTGTGTACCAATGTGTGCACGGCCCTGTGTTATGTATTTGTGCGTTTGTATTTGTGTGTTCGTTCTTGTGTGTGTGTGTGTGTGTGTGTGTGTGAGTGAGTGAGAGCGAGAATGAGAGAGCGAGAGAGAGAGAGAGAGTGTGTGTGTGTGTGTGTGGTGCGTAAGAGAGAGAGAGAGAGAGATAGAGAGAGAGAGAGAGAGAGAAAGTGTGTGTGTGTGTGTGAGTGCAATCCTCCATATTGTATTTTTTAGGCCACCCTCGAAACAACAATTGTTAAATGAATTAATTGCGAAAGGGAATCCTGGATCCGCATGAAATGATGAAGACAAAAATAGATAGCCATCTCGCCAATAACCAGGCTACACTGTTGTCTTAGCCGTTCGAGGGTAACGGAGCGGTGTTGCACGGTAATCCATTAGATTGATTGATGGATTCATTGATTGATTCATTGATTGATTGATTTGTTGATTCGATTAGTTCCATGGATCAGAGAGTAAACGTTTGATGTTTATTCAAAGCGCAGATTTTTCAAATTCCCAGGGTCGGTATGAATAGATGGCCGAATAAACGGATGGGTGGGTAGCTAGATAGAAAGATGAATGGATGGACGAATAAACGGATGGGTGGGTAGCTAGATAGAAAGATGAATGGATGGACGAATAAACGGATGGGTAGGTAGCTGGATAGGAAGATGAATGGATGGACGAATAAACGGATGGGTGGGTAGCTGGATAGAAAGATGAATGGATGGATAGATATATCGATAGATATACAGACATACAGATAGATAGATAGATAGATCGATAGATAGGTAGACAAATAGATAGATAAATAGATAGAGAGATAGATAGATAGATAGATATATAGATAGAGAGATAGATAGATAGATAGATAGATAGATAGACAGATTGATAAATAGATAGATAGATGGATAGATCGATGGATAGGTAGGAACATATATGCATACATATATACATACATACATACACACACACCTACACACACACTAACACACACACACACATATACATACATACATACATACATACATACATACATACAAACACACTAACACGCACACACACACACACATAATACCTACCTACATACATACATACATAGAGAGACAGAGAGACAGAGAGATAGAGAGAGAGAGATAGAGAGAGAGAGGGGATGCTAACAATGAAGATCGATAGAACAAGAGTGGACAAAGTGATATTGGAGAAAATGTCCGATGGGAGCTACTTATTCAGGTGGGCAGAGTTGAGTGGACGGTAGAGAGTGGCCAGCTATTCTTTCCTCTAGCCTGCCTTGAGGCGATCACTCTGAGTGAGTAGAGGTCTGGGTAATTGTGGAGGGGGGAGGGAGAGGGAAGGAGACATTTTATCCCTTATTGTGGTGGGTCTTCTTTACCAAAAAAGCCTCCGAGCTCCGAGGCTTTTACCAAAACGGAAATGGAGTTATCTTCTCGCAGACTTTCAGGAGTCTTCCGAGAGTCTTACGGAGCCAAATTGGATTACCGCTATAAGCGCCAAACGGGTAGCCCGAGTGTATACACAACCTCTCACGTTTGCGGGTAGGTCAGAGCTTGTCTTTCCCGCATATGTACAGCATAGCAACAAACCCCCTACCTACATACCCACATCCCCTCTGCTAGTAACCTACCCAAGTACTTCACTACCTACTTACTAATGACAGTTAGGTCTAGAAGCTGTATAAATAAATTACATTTAGGATTTTAATGGGCTGGGAGTTTTTTGTTTTTTTTTGTTTTTTTTTCCTTGTTGTTCTTTTCTCTGTCTGGCTTTTTTTTTGTGCGGCCTTCATTGACATTTTAGAGGGCCTCAGGTATCTAAAATGGGCCATCTTATTATCCCAATGCGAAGAAAAAATATTATTTTCCGTGAAAAGTACACCCACCTTCCCCCCGTTTGTTTGTTATGACAGTAGGGGTTGAAAATTTGACATATAGGAAATGATAACTCTGTCTATCATGTCTAGATATCTAGATAGATAGGTGAAAGAGTTCTGTTCGCTATAATCGCTATAGCTAAAAAAGTGCAAGCCTCGGGTTAACCGATATTATGTCTGATAAAAGGACCGCAAGCTTTGGGTCAACATGATATACAACAATGTAATTATTGTACTGACACACAACATTGTGTGATGATGCCATTCATAGAGAGAGAGAAAAAAGTAAAAAAGCGTTCACTTGTTGTTATCATCATTATCAAAGTTAACTTCATCTCTCTTTCTCTCTCTCTGCGCTCCCCTTCTCTCTCTCTCTCTCTCTCTCTCTGCGCTCCCCCTCTCTCTCTAACCCCGCCTCTCTCTCTTTGTGTCCCATTCCCTGATCCTTAGTATCATGCTAATCATATTAGGACTCCGTTACAATATGAAACGCTATAATCAGCAGGACATTATATTAATAGAACGCATTTCTATAGCACCAGCGTCCATTATATCAATGCTAGCTGGTAGCTTGCTTACAAACAGAGATAAGAAATCAGCATGATGGAAATGAAGATACAGAGCCTAGCCTCACTTTTATTCTCAAGGGAAATCACGCATTCAATCCTTATTAATGGAGTCCGTAGCTCAATAGGCAGAGCTTCAGATCTACCTTGATAGGTCGGTGGTTCAAGCTTTAGCCGCGGCATACCTAGGACATTAACCCTTTCAATGCTAAGGACACCAAACTCTTCAAGACTTGCCTGTTCTTATACCAGATAAATCGAATTTCAGTGAACGGACACATTATGCCAAAAGCCTGAAATTGAGACTTTTGTCACTGAAATATGATTTATCTGGTAACAGAACTTGCATGTTTCAGAATCAGACCTCGCTGTTAAAGAGTTAAGATCGATATTTTTTGACGTCATGGAAACAGTGCTAAAATTGGTTGGTCTGTGATTAGGTGAGATATTCGAGTGAGCCCTCCGTTTATCTCTGTGTCGCAGCGGTAGAAAGCTCCGTCTGTGATATGACCTAACCCTTTCACTGCTAAGGCCACCAAAATCCTCAAAACTTGCCTGTTCTTATACCAGATATATCAGATTTCAATGAACTGCCATATGCCAAAAGCCTGATTTCACTGAAATCTGATTTATCCGGTATAAGAACACGTATATTTTAAAGATTTTGCACATTTCAGTTGGATTAGAATCAGACCACGCTGTGAAAGGGTTAAAAGGGCTTCAGCCGGCAACAATCAAGCAATCAAGAACATCTATTATTGGCTGAATGCGTGAAAATACTCACATCCAATCCAGCATTGTTATGACACATGGAAGTGTTACGTGATAATAATATCATTCAGAGGGAAAACAGTAAAACGGGTGCACGTACATTAGCTGGCATAATAACATGTTTTCCCTATGAAGTCAAACTCCAAGGGTGTATTTGAAAAACGCAACATTGTTGTAAAAGTGATCAGAGCCTTGTGGCACATAGACCCAGGGCTTATCTGGGCGAGTAGAAATCAATAAATACCACCCTCTGGGAAGGACGTAGGTCTATTGCAGATTAATTCCCCAAGCCAACAGGTGGGTGTGCACCTAAATTATACCTAGGTGAGGTGAGACAATCTGAGTATTTTTTATTTTTTTTGCGCAGAAAAAAAAAATGTAAACCCGAAGTACCGCGAGTATATAGGAATCGAACTCACCACCACCTCCTCCATTTTTAGATCTATGTTGCGTCGTTACCAGATCAACCGAACCATACCAAAGACTTTGAAATCGCTATTCCAGCAGATATACCGCAGGCGCTCGGCATCATGGGATCAGTGTATTAATACCTGTTGGCCCAGCACCAGTATACTGTGACTAAGTAAAATATTCATGAGAGTCCTAAAGTGTCTTTCTCTATGATAGCACGTTAAATGTGTCTAGACATCTCTGCCTTTGATATGACATAAAACATGTTTATGAAGTAGACTATTAAACAGGCAAACCGATCTACCAACCAATCAACCAACAAAAACTGTACCTAACAACTACAACAACAACAACAACAACATGAAAAACGACGCCGACATTTGCAACCACCTCAGGGAAGGGCGGGGTCTTTGGTCCTCACGTCTCCACCACCAGCCAGTGTTAATGTTTTCTCGTGTCGCCAATGTCTCCCAGTTTGACGCCAATTTACTGCCGCTAACCCAATCACAAGCAGGCTTTCCCCTACCTCCTCTCACCCAACCCACTCCTACACAACACATATATACACACACAGTCACTGTGGCCAAGACTATCGTCTTTCCATCGACCCATGCTTTGTATGTGGGTGGGTGAGAATGAGAGATGGAAAAAGCAGAGAAAGAGAGGAAGGGAGAGAGAGTGGAAGGGTGGAAGAGGAAGAGTTGAAAATGTGCTGAGGAGAGAAGGGAGAGGATTAAGATAAAGAAAGCAAGAGATATATAGAAAGAGAGAGAGATGAGTGTGTAGGCGTGAGATAAATAGATAGATAGATAGATAGGGAGAGAGAGGAGGAGGGAGGGGGAGAAATAAGAAGACAAAAGAAACAGAGAATAATGGGAGGGAGACAGAAAGGCGGAATTTGAAAACAAAAGGAGTAAGAATATGAGTGTGTGTGTGTGCGTGTGTGTTTATGTGTGAGCATGTGTCTGTGTGTGTGTGTGTGTGTGTGTGAGAGAGAGAGAGAGAGGAGAGAGAGATAGATAGAGAGAGGGAGAGAGAGAGAGAAGGGGGGGGGGTCACACAGAAAGTAAAAGATAATAAAGTGGGTCAGACACTCAGCAATTGCTCCTTACTTGACAGTTTCTTTAATGTAAAAAAGCACGCACACACACACACACACACACACAAACACACACACACACACACACACATACGCACACACACAATCACACAACGGACAATATACACACATTCACACAACGGACAATAGCTACTCTTTTTGCGATTAAACTAAGCGAACTCGAAAATTGGGTAAAGTAAGTGCCATTTTCTCTGTGCGAGAATAAAACGAGATTTTGTCGTGAGATGGTCTCGTCGCACCCAGTAAAAGTAGAGGCATCGATCGCCGTATGGTGCCCGTAGGGTGCCCGTACTATGATCCCCCGTGACGTAACCAGCTCAGGCTATGAATAGAAAAAGCTCCCATTGCAAATTGTGCTCATCTTCATCTAGTACTTATAGCGACATGATATGCAGCTCTGATGACCGGCGCTGTAGCTCAATAGGTATGTATTAGAGCCGTACTTTCGGAACAGATGCATGTTCCTGTTTCTTCTTCTTCTTCATGGTTCTGTGCATGCCCCGTAAGGTCGAGGATCGGCGCACAGTTTACATTTCAAACATTCTCTCATTCTTAGTTTTTACTATCTAGTATGTATTCACAGTCACTTCCTCTCACGCTAACACTGACACATTTACTCCTTCGATTATAAAAAAAACAATATTCAACAATTTTTCTAAAAGTTGCCGTGACGCCACCTTGTTATTCCGGTTCCGAAAATTCGTAACAATCCTTGCTGGATCAGTTGTCGGGTCGAATAGTGCAAAGGTCAAGTCGGAGAACTTTCTGTTCCTAGTTATTTTGCTAGATTGAGTTGCTGCTAGCCTAGATCACGTCAAAGATACAAGATTTCTGATGATTATTTTTTTAAGCGTAGCACGGTTTTAATGAAATAGTAATCTCCTCTTACATCAACTTGAATGTTATTAGAAAATTTACATTGTCTCACAGACACAATATATACAGCCGGAACAGGAACAGACGCTTGTTCCTGGTTACATGTTCCTACTTAAGTATGTTCCTGGTGTTCTCGATCTCGATAACAAAGTCCCGCACGACACTAGTATGTTTGGTGTTTGAGCCCTCGTGGTTTCATACCTTGGATGTTGTAATCGGTATTCGAAGCAGCTCTCCTGCCAGGTTATGGAAGCAGTGCTAGGCAAGACTGGTTTGCCAGGTGTCACTATACTGTTATTGGATGAGATGTTCGAGTGTGCCCTCCGTTTATCTTTGGTTGGCCCGGTGTCAGTATACTGTTATTTGATGAGATGTTCGAGTGTGCCCTCCGGTTATCTTTGTGCGTCCGGTAGCACTTGAATTTGTCTGAAGAGCTTCAGCTCCAAGATGATCTGGTTTGTGTTGGCTTTTATTTTACAAGCGCTGAAAATCAGGCTTTTGGCATAATGTCAGTTCACTGAAATCTGATTTATCTGGTATAAGAACTCGTACATTTTCAAGATATTGCATATTTCATTTGAGTTAGAATCAGACCTCGCAGTGAAAGGGTTGATATGTGACATCCAACCAAGAAAACAAAATAATGATAACAATAGTAATTATATTATTAAAGCCTCTCGTGTTGACACTAGGGAGATTATGACGCGCCAAGGATAATGCTTTATAATTATACCAGTACTATAGCTGTGTGGTGGCCGACCTGGTAGCGACACAACACAAAGCTCAGAGGGCCATGTTCGATTCCTACCAGAGACATTTACTCCAGTTGCTCGACTTTACAGCACTGAAAATATGGTTACCGTCCGAGGCATTCAATCCTTTAAATGTCCTTAGTATTGAAAGGTGGCGTGGAAGGTGAGTGGAAAACTAGTAGTTATAGTAGTAGTAGTAGTTGTAGTAGTAGTAGTAGTAGTAGTAGTAGTAGTAGTAGTAATAGTAGTAGTAGTAGTAGTAGTAGTAGTAGTAGCGGCGGTGGTGGTAGTTAAAAGAAGAAAAAGAGAAGGAGGAGGAAGAGAAGGAAGAAGAAGAAAGAGAAAAAGAAGACAAAGAAGACGACGAAGGAGAAGAAGAAGTGGAGGAGGAGGAAGAAGTAGAAGAAGAACAAGAAGGGCAAGAACAAGAAGCACAAGAACAAGAGGAACAAGAAGAAGACGAAGACGAAGAAGACGACAAAGATCAAGATAATGATGAAGAAGAAGAAGACGAAGAAGGAGGAAAAGAACATGAAAAAGTATATTCGAATTGAGAAGGTTGCGAGATGAAGCTGTAAAACACATCGATTCTGCAGCCACCTTGGCGTGACACAATCTTAATCACAGTGCGATCATGCGTGGCCTGTTGCCCATCACCCCTTCTTCCCCCTCCACATGTCCTTTTGGGGGGAGGGGGGGGGTGTGGGGGGCGGTGGCCAAATTGGAGGCTGTGGAGGTCGTGTTCGATTATTACCAGCGAGCGTGTGTTAGGTTTATTGAAGAGTGAAGTTATAAGTAACCGGCATAAGAGCGGCAAAGACAAAATGAAGTCAACGTTTCGGCCCAAAGGCCTTCCTCGGGACAGACACAACATACAAAACAACGAAAATATTCCTCTAGACTACAACAGGCTTAGTAGTACATCCTAATATCGACCTTTGGTTTATTATTGGCCTGCTAAAATCAACTCCAGTTCCCTCACTTGACGGAATTGTAAAATAAGTACCGAATAAACATTTGGTTTGTTTAAGTAATCTGTAAAAGACTAGCATCCTGTCCAGAAATCAAAGAAGAGAGGGTGGGATAGACAGTAATCACTCCTGCCATTTTCTCGGCTTCGCACTACAGAAACCGGGCTAATTGCTGGTCTATGGGCTATAAATAGAAACGTGTTATCAGGACTTGCTTACTTTATAACATAATGAAAATCCCACGTATCTCGGGAAGCTCATTGTGAGGTTGTAATGATTAAATCGGCCATTGGACCTTATTTCAACTGACCCTTCGCCAACCCCCCCCCCCCCCCCCCCACAACCTTCCCTGTCTAAAATATACTTCCCCTAATTGCTACTACTAAAGAGCCCTTTGCAACTCTCACCTTCTCCATCCCCAATCCACATCTTACATCTCCCACCCCTCCCTGTCCCTTTCCTCTTCTCTTTACCTCGTCCCACTCCGTCCCTCCCCCCTCCTCCTCCCCCCTCCCGCCGAACCCCATTCCTGTGCCTACTTTTCTTCGCTTCTAGTCTAACTCTCAACCCGCAAATTACGCTAATGAGAAACCACAGCGTCAAAGGAATCAGGAATGAAGATGAATAATGTGTGTGAGGAAGTGAACGAGTCGGTGGCTGGCGTGTGTGTTTGTATGTTTGTGCGTATGTGTCTTTATGTGTGTATGTGTGTGTATTTGTGTGTGTATATATGTGTGCGAGTGTATTTGTGTGTATATGTGTGTGTGTGTTTGTACATTTGTGTGTATGTGTGTGTATGTGTATGTGTTTGTGTATGTGTGTGTATGTGTGTGTGTGCGTATGATCGTATTCAAGGTCCAGTAGAGATTCGATACCCGATAGAAATGGAAGGTGGACGAACTCAATATTGCTGGAATTATGACTAGGCCGTGGACGGAGAAAAGGAGGTGGAAGAAAGTTGGACAGCGACGAAAGGAAAAAAGGATGAGGAAGAAATGGTGGTGGTGGTTGGTGTGTGGTAGTGCTGGTTGTTGTGATGGTTGAGGAGGAGGAGTGCTAGGAAGAGATGCAAAAGAAGAGGAGGTGGTGGTTGCTGTTGTGATGGAGGAAGAAGAGGAGAAAGACGAGGAGGATGAAGAGGAAGAAGTCGTTCTCTTTTTAGATGTTTACCGCCAATCTTATTAAAGGTAATGCGATCTAACCACCAAAAAATAGATATGCCAGTGCATATTAAAGACCTTTCATTTGATATCCGTCTTGACTATATATTTTGTCTAACAACTTAACAATGTCAAGTCCTTTTTCCAGGTTATTATACCTAATCTATAGTTTGAATATGCAAATTTTCAGCTTGTAAACGTCAGAATTTGAATTTAGCAGATCAAAATCTAAAAAAGCAAGGCCTAATGTAAAAGTGCGGAGCATGCACTGAAAATCCCCAGATACAGGGTTATTGGTATTTTAGGTGAGTAAAAATGGAAATTGGGCAAGTAGAAAAGATACTGAAGCAGTGTTCGAACCCGGGACCCACCACTGCACCCATCGCCTGGCTACGAGCACAAGGCAGCGTGCCTCTGTGGGCCAAGTGCATACCAGTGACTGCTCTATTCTGCCAAGCTAAAATGTTGTTGTTGACTAAACTCTTTGTCTGCGAGCAGTTTGCTCTTGGCAGCGCAATACCTCCATCAAGAAGTTGCAGGTCCTCGTCATCTGTCTGTGATCGGTATATAGCAATGTCTGAATGTCTGTTTTTGTGGGTAGCAGCCGGAGACGCAAGGCTGCTTGTGAGGGACAGCGTTGTGGCTACGGTGTCTGTAGTGGGGTCCCCACATAGGATGGATTTTGTTAATGCGCCTGATGGTAGCTACATTATGACCCGTGCGGGCGCGGAAGACAAGCGTTTGGTCTCATAGAAGAAGTCTACTGGGTCTTTGGGGGTAGGCCTGTCCATGAACCTGTAGAGGCGCCTCTCTGTATCTTCTCTGGCTGGCACATCTGTTGAGACACTTTGCCTTAGATTTGGTCCGTAGGATTCCTCTACAGGTTCCCAGAGAAGCAGGTTTTGGTGTGAATTTGTTGACAGTTGGATCTAATGGTTACTTGTCTATTGTGACACGAGTATCTCAGTATGGTGGTTCGTTGCTGATGGTTGTGATGGTAGCTTGATCTCTTTAATGAGGGTTGTGGTTTCTGTCATGAATGACGTCTTTTTAATTCTTATTTTTTATTCCCTGTCCATAACAATTTTGGTTTCCGTTGTTGTCTTCTAGCCTGACAAACCGTCCATGTGTATCAATTGAAGCACGTATTCTTCGCAGGTCCAGTGGTTCTATGTCAGTGAAGATCTCACGATCTAAACTATCCACTAGCATTGGCTTTAGACGCGATGAGGTGTACGTGATGTGATAACCTAGTTTAATTGAAGACAGTCAAGTTGGCTGCCCGGCTCCCTATATGAGCGCTCCAACTGCTAAGACCCCTTGTCTACCCGCGTCTAATTGGGAATTTCCGCTCCGACAGGAAATAGTCCTAGGCATCTATCTGCATTAATATGGATTTTTTCTGCAGTCAGTTATTAGTTACTCGAATTGACAAGGACAGAAATGTTCAAAATCGATACCATACGGTATTATTGTTTTGATTAAAAAAAAAAAATATCGATGTATCACTATTTTTATTTAGAGAGTCATGCACCGGTATAAAAAGAATCGATTTTTAAAAATCTTTGTGTCGACTAAAGTGCGCATGTTTTTGCCAACCATCTCCGAACAATTGGGCTTTTTTTTCATTTAATAAAAAGGCACAATGACTGACTATCATTTTCTTAGATGGGAATTTGGATTATTTTCAAGGTCTTTTTTTTAATATTTTTTTTTTGCTTGTTTGTTGGTTGGTTTTTGTGTGTTTGTTTGTTTGTGGGTTGTTTACAGTTTTCCGTGAATATGAATATTCACTTAATTTGTTTTACTCCAAAACAACTTTCAACAGCATTGATTTTATATAATAGCACGAAAGCTTTTGTCAGTATTTAAAATAAGTCCTTTAGAGCCTCCTGATCCATAGACACTGAGGTTATCCCCATTTCTGTAGCGTGAAGCGGGCAAATTTCCAGGCAACGGTTATCATACTGGGTATAGGAGGTTGGTCTATCGTAGATTTATCACCTAACTTAACAGATGGGTAGGTACCCATTTTACATCTGGTTGAAGTGAGAACATTAAAATATACCGAAAGGTCGCTGGTAGAAATTGACCCCTAATCTTTGTGCAGCCTCGCAATCAGTTTGGTCATCGTATTAATGTCAGAGCTTGCGTAATATATTGATGCTTTTTCGATTTCGAAACAATTCGATTTTTCAGTTCGCATCGATATATTAATATTTTGATGCGATATGACCATACTAATGTGATTAATAACAGGTCAGTGGGTAATGGCTGATTGGCTGGATTGTGGGGGGTGGGGGGAGGGGGGGCAATAGTGTCAGTGGCTTATCGACAGCTTTCGTGACTGCTTAATGTCATCATGCATGCGTATCCTAACTGTGACAAAACGAGCGGATGTTGTGTGCGTGTATGTGTGTAAGTGTGTATATATACATGTGTGTGTTTGTGTGTTTGTGTGTTTTTGTGGGTGTGTGTGTGTGTGTTTGTGCGTATTTTTGTGTGTATGTGTGTGTGTGTTTGTGTGTGTGTTTGTGTGTGTGTTTGTGTGTGTATTTGGGTGTATGTGGGTGTGTTTGCGCGTGTGAAGAAGGGGAGAGCAGATGTAGTATAAAGTACAGCTCGAAGGCAAGGATTGCTGCTTTATTGAGCTACGTGTCCTTTACACGGAGGAGGTAACATGATTTCGTTCGCACTCATAGATATTGATAATATGCTTCTAGATTGCTTTCTAGTGTATGTAGCATGTGATCTTTTGAAACCACAGATCATGAAGGAAGTAGAGTATCATATCATATCATATCATATCATATCATATCATATCATATCATATCATATCATATCATATCATATCATATCAT
>JAUEKZ010183484.1:0-13291 GCA_031471865.1 Melibe leonina | reverse complement strand
AGCCATGTTTAAAAAGGAGGTTTACTCGGATATTTATCTATCTATCTATCTGGTAATTTACACAACGTATTGGTGCACTAAACCAGGTGATATTTAGCCATGTTTAAAAAGGAGGTTTACTCGGATATTTATCTATCTATCTATCTGGTAATTTACACAACGTATTGGTGCACTAAACCAGGTGATATTCAGCCATGTTTAAAAAGGAGGTTTACTCGGATATTTATCTATCTATCTATCTAGTAATTTACACCAACGTATTAGTGCACTAAACCAGGTGATATTCAGCCATGTTTAAAAAGGAGGTTTACTCGGATATCTATCTATCTATCTATCTGGTAATTTACACAACGTATTAGTGCACTAAACCAGGTGATATTCAGCCATGTTTAAAAAGGAGGTTTACTCGGATATCTATCTATCTATCTATCTGGTAATTTACACAACGTATTAGTGCACTAAACCAGGTGATATTCAGCCATGTTTAAAAAGGAGGTTTACTCGGATATCTATCTATCTATCTATCTGGTAATTTACACCAACAAATTGGTGCACTAAAAAAATGAAGTCTAAATGAAAAAGACGATTCATCATTATGATTGAAATAAAATATTCTACAACACACACATATAATAACAATAATAATAATCCATCAATAAAAAAAACCCACTGAACATGTATGATTAACACTCAGTAAAAAAAAATAAAAAAAAAGATTAACATCAAAATGGAAACAAAATGACATTATTTACTACCTTCTTCAATCTAAATACAGTGGAACTCCTGGATAACGACATAATTTTCTGGTCCCTGGCAATGTCGTTATAATTTGTTATTTGGGGGTTTTCAATAATTAATAATAATATATAACCAAAAATAAAAAATCGGGACTGATGGTCAAGAATTCTTATCCAGGGGTTGTCCTGAGCACACTTCAAGTAGAAGGAGACAACGATATATAAATAAATTATTATTATCATTTTTCAAGGGTGTCACTATCCAGGGTTTCCACTATAGATATTGCTGTGATACCAGCGAGGATACAAAGGTAAGTGGGTGAGATCTAGTGTTTCATTAAATTTAAATGACACAAAAAAGACGCAAAGCGATAATATCATTTGAAGCAGACACAATAAAACACATGCTAAAACAATCATCATGGATCCTAAAGGTAGTTGATTTGTTTGTTAATGGAGAGTTTTAGGGTGCTTTCAACTGCAAAGGTCATATCTAAATAGCAAGTGACCCTGTAGTTAAGTACCACAATGTAAAACATGGGGGGTTACCACAAGTCTGTTAGGACAACAAGCAGATTTAGCTTTGAGATAGAAAACAGCTGTGAGTGTGCTTGTTAGAGAGCACTGGAGAGAGTGCTGGAAAATGTAAGATGATAGGTTAAGCATAAAGCGATAAAAAGAGGTAGCGCCCACCACAATCAAAACCTGAAGGTTAGCAGTCACCATTAAAAATTTTACAAAGAAAGAAAAACATGGAATTCTTTTTGTTTGCTTGAATTTTAAGGCTTAGGGCACTTTCAACAGCCAAGGGTAAGTATGAGAATTGGCAAGATAACAGAACAGAGAGATGGGAAAAATATCTCTTGAAAAAAGTGGCCAGATATTTTCAATAAAAAAATTAAAAATCACAACATAAGGACTTGAGATATTAGAATGAACAATGCATTGTTCTATACAAATTGTTTACAAAATACATGTACATTGAAAATGGTAAACCAGAAAGGTAACAAGTAGGGAGATACAATTTTAACTTTCCACTTCATATCAAAACAAACAGTTTAAAATTATAACAAAAACATTGTGATCTTTGCGAAAATAGGCTAGTCGGGTCATACATAATTTTCTTTTATTATCATCATACAATAAAGAGCTGCACATATTGGGTAAGAAATGAATCCTCAATGGAGCTTGAGCAAACTGTAATGGAATGCACAATTAATTACAGTATATTCATCACTTATAAAAAAAACACACAAAACCTGAGAAAAAGGGAAGGCGATGTTTGTTTGTTTTCTTGCAGTTGTTCCTCTTTTAAAAGATATTTTATCAACACAAAATGAAAATGAAAATTCATCAGTCATGGAAATTCATGCCTTCACCCCCCTGCTTCATTTCAAACAATGAGTACTGTTGGAATTTTCATTAGTTCAAAAATATCTTATTATATACTTAAATACTTGATTTGAGTCACCTTTCAAGAATTTCACGTTAGGTAAGAAAAATGAAAAATATCAAAAATAGTTGTTTTAGTGGATAAAGACTGTTAGAATTAGACAGCAGGTATGCCCACTTCTTACCTTGACAATCAAGCGACACTGTGTAATACAATCAGAATCTCAGGGATTTATCATACTTTCTTTTCATTTCATATTCCATCAACCAAGAGTGAATTATAGGTTTTTTTAATATCATCTCTCAAAAATAATATTGCGTGTCATCCATGTTCACTATCTTATTTTAAATCAACAAACAAATTGATGGACATTTTTTTTTTTTTGTATATTGAGAGTTTCAGGAATGCTTTCAACTGATAAGGACATATCAATATCTAGGGGTAAAAAGATTTAGTGTGGTAAACAGCAAGATTGGGATCTCGGCAGGGACATTTCAGCAAGCGATGATTTGCAATATATAAAAAAATATAATTTCTCAAAAATGGTGACAAAGAGATGATGAATTTAAAGGCACAATTCAGCCTGACTCTCGTTATTCAAAAAAAATATGAACTGGAATGCCAAATCTTTAAACATAAGTTTTCACCTAATAATTTATCTTATAAATGTAAAAAAGCAGCAAGTGGCAACCATATATTTTGATATCTGCTTATATATCATTTTCTTCTTCTGTCAATTGCAATATTTTAAGGTAAAAGATTTTTTTTAAAAAGTCATGTTCATATATTTTGAGTTGAAAATAAATCTTTCTAAGTAAATTGCACTACTCAAATGTTTGCATTATAACACAAATGTTTACCAGGAAGCATATAGGAGTCTCAGAATTGCATGCATTAATTAATCAGGAATAATTTTCTAATTATGTAAATCTTAATAACTATGCAAGAACCTTAACTTTAAAAATGAATTCAGAATCCACCAGTATTCAGATGAGACCAAAAAGTCTTTAAAGTTCAAGCACACAATCCAACCATTACATAACAGTCAGTATGATCCACTTTTTGTTTGTTTGTTTGTTTGTTTATGATCCACATTTTACCCTCGTCCTTTATGTACTTTCATTATAATGTACTTTCATCAAAATAATAGATAGAATGATTTCTTAGTAAACTTTGAAACTTAAACTGTACTTGAAAGCATTGGGATAAGAAGACAGGAAAAACATGAAGTAGTGGCTAACACCTAAAAATGAACACGTCATTTATCAACAGCTCTATATTCCATAATCAGAAAGGTCACTTTTAAACATATATATATATAATATTCATATGTATAATATATAGTCTGATAAACATCATGAAGATATGTAAAGCTATAAATATAATAAAACACATAATTAATTAAACACTTGTGAGAATCTCAAACGGTGACGTCAAACTAACACATGCCCATGGAGCAGAGTGACTCATTAGTTAAACAGTGGATTCGATGCCCATGGGCGCATCATGATTACTGTACAGGGAGGGCTGTGACGAGTACATGCTATCTCTTTCCTTGGGAGACTTGGGCTCTTCTGTGTCCGAGGTCCGGGACATGAGCTTCGGGTCTGTGACTAAAGTATCAAAATAATGACGGACCACAAACTCATGATCCGACTCGTTCAGTGATGCACGGTCACAGTTGGAGAGGGGCGGGACTTTGGAATCTTCGTCCACCATATGAGAGCTCTCGGCGTGAGACGGCATGCAGACTCTTTTGAGTTTGAAGCTGGTTTTACCCTTGCGCCACAGATAAATGGTGATGATGAGGAAGATGATAGAGAAGCCCAGACAAGCCGCCACAATGGCTCCCTGGGTACTGGCTGGTAGTCCTGATTTGTTGTCCTCTTCCGCACAGTCCTTGAGCTGCTTGTCCTGGACCTCGTTCAGCAATTTCCCGAGAAGCTGGGATGGCGCAGCACAGCGAAGCTCGGAGCAGTTCTGGAATTTGTAACCGCCGGCAGACGGGCACTGGAGTTTGGGCCAATTGTTGGCCTTGACCACCCACTGGGCAAGCGGTTTGATCTGGCAGTCGCAGATCCATGAGTTCTTGTATAGGTGGATGGAGGCCATATTGTGCATCAGGCTCAGGAAGTTTGGGGAAAGGAAGTGCAAATTGTTGTTGGAAATGTCTAGCGTCTTCAGAGCCGGTGTGCTGCTCAGAATCTTGTGTTCCAGGACTCCCAGGTTACAGGATGACAGGTTTAACCTCTCCAGCACAGGGAAATTAGGAAAATCATCCACGTCCATCTTTTCCAAAGGGTTCCCAGACAGGTCCAGATTGGTGAGGCCTTCGGACAGCGGATTGAGGAAGTCTGTGCTCAGAGACAGAATCATATTATAAGACAAATCCAGCACTTGCACTGTCAGATTCTTAAAGGCTGAGCGCTGGATATAGTTGATCCGATTGTAGGACAAATCTAAGGAGTGGAGGTTAAAGAGAGAAAAATCGTTGTCCTCCAGTCTGTGAAGTTCATTGTGGTCAAATAATAAGGTATTCAGATAGCTGAGGTCTGTGATGACAGCGGGTGAAAGTGGTTCTGAAAGACGATTCTGACCTAGATCTAGATGGTTAAGCTTTGGTAGAGAATAAAAGACGTCCATGTGAATGGATTGTAGGTTGCAGTCTCTTAGTCCGAGTGCTTGCAGAGAATTCAGACCAGAAAAGCACTTTGAAGTCAGATGTTTCAAGGGGTTTCCGTTGAGAGTTAAATTGATCAAGGAAGATTGATTTCGAAAAGTTGATGGTGAAATGTCCTGTGAAAATGATAAGGAGAACAAATTGTGTGAATGAGAATACAAAAAGTCAAGCAGTATTATTAAAAGAACGAAAAAAAGAAAAAATTATCCATCCCCCCCCCCCCCTTCCCAAAAAAACTAATATTCTGTGTGTTATAAAGTGAGTATTGTATGTCGATGAAACAGATTTTCTGTAAGTATGCATGGAACAATTGAGCAAAAAATTAAGAAAATTTAGGAAATGGTGAGATTTTAGTAATAAGTATTTAAGATTTGGACCTAAGATATAAAATAAAAACAAAAAAGATTATTTATCCACAAGGGACAAAATACACCTTCGGTAAAGGACAGAAAACCTGATATTATTTACGATAAAGTCATATCAACCAATAAATGTTCAGAATTTGTATTGGTTACCTACCCTCACCTTGATGATTTCATAGAGGTAAATCATCAATCAGCAATCAGTCCCAACAAAATACTTTTTCAGAAACAAGCCCTAAATATCTGGCTGTATCATCCAATGACAAGCCACAAGGTTATAGTTAATAAGACATCTTTTGAGAAAGTTAGAAGGAAACAAAAAGTCTACCTGCAAGGCATTATGGGTTAGATCCAGTGTTTTAAGCCAGACCAACGGGGCAAAACTGTCTTTCAGCACAGACAATTTGTTCTTGGCAAGGTCCAAAGCGCGCAGGTTGTCTAGTCCAGCAAAGGTGTCTGAGTCCATGTCCAACAAATTGTTCTCACTGAAGTCCAGCTCCTCTAAGGCCTTCAGGTTGGCAAAGGCATGAGGCTCAATAGCCTGTGGGCATAAATTATAAAAGTGAACAAAAAACCCCAAAAACAATTTGATATTAAACGAAAATTGATCTATTTAATAAAGATTTAAAGAAACTAAAAAGATATCATAGATTTAATTTTGTCATATATAGTTTTATTTTGATTAGATTTAAACAGTGTCTCTATTTACTACATGCTGCACTTGTTTTTCCTATCTTTACAATATTCATTTCATCTGACAAGTGAAAATCACCTGCGTTTTTCAGCAAAGACAGCAACTTTAAACCTTGCACTATAGTACATCTCAAAAGCAAGTAAGCGTTGCTGAAATGGTTTTGTCTTCAGAGAATATGAATGAATCAGCCAAAAGATAGTATATCATAATTAAATGAAATATAACAAATGATAAAAATCAAATCAGTCACCTCAATGGAACACTTGCTTATTCTCAACTTCTTCAATCGAAAACTGTGTTTTAATAGGAAGTTGCCTTTGATGGTCTCCAGGCCCGAGACCTTTTCAAGAATGAGATGCTGCAAGCTTGTACTGAGCTGTGCCTCAATTTCCACAAATGAGCCGCTCTGACACATGATAAATTCTTCACTGGTGCTGCAGACACAAGCCTTGGGACACGCTAGTACTCCCCCTTGGACAAGAAGGGAAAGGAGCACCACAACGAGAGGAAGGAAGGCTAAAATATTCATGACTGAGTAAGTACGTAAGGAGATGGGTGGGTTGTGAAGAATCATTGATCAGTCATTCCTTTCCAAACACAGCATCGCTCGTTGTGAATGGACGTGAACCCAAGATCATTATAACAGATCTGGATGGAAAGAACAAAAGAGAAAATTATGAAACCATAATAATCATGAAAAAAAATAATTATATAATTTACCCTGTCGAGGTGAGGTAGCTGAAACTGGAAGCAACATAGCACAGAGCCCATGTATCAAGGATTTTATTCCTTCTACCACCTGCACTTCAAAAAATGTTCTTACTCATATCAACTCACTTCACCAAAGTGATTATAAAAACGGTTACCAACCTATTAAAATTGACCACAAAAGGTAAGGAGCGATCAGTGATTGACAAGAAAATTTTCCATTCAAAAGGTATAGAGCTGTAAACCCTGGAAAGGCTAAGCAACTTTATATAATTGTTTCCGGTATGGTAACCTGGCAAGCACTTTGCGGCTATACTTGTTTGTCCCTTCTATCCTTATAATTAAATCTGAAATTTTACTCTGTTAAAAGTAAAAACAGCTCGAGAGAGTATTTTGGTAATATCTATTGATCAGCCAATGGATTTGCAATTTATTTGAGTGCTCTACCACTGTTGGCTGTTGGATAATAGAAAGCAAAAAAGCGTCTCTTCAAAAGAGACTGTGTGTGTGTTAGTCACAGCGCCACCTCCTGGTCGCTACAGGTCAATTTAGATATTGAAATTATTATGTAAACAATCCTAATATACCGCTCCACTGCAAGAAGGTAAACAATTTCAGAAAATTGCTCTAGGAGAGGAGATATTCAAGAAAAACAGCATAATTTTACACCAAACTCCTTTCGATTATTGACGAAGACTGCAGAGTTAAGACTAAAGGGGGGAGGGGGGAAGGGGAAAGAGCACAGTCGAATACGAAGCAGTTCCCACCTCATTTTGACGAGGAATAAAGGAGACGGAGGGAGATGGTGTGTGTATGTGTGTGTCCGTGTGTGTGTGTGTGCAAATGGACCCAGGCTTGTTAAAGCTTAATTCAACACTATAAAACCAATTTGCCACTACACAACTATTTACATTTTCTTGAAGAAAGAGAACAAAACTACCATTTCTAGGTAGCTGTATCTCTCTAAAAACTACTTTATTTTCAGCGAAGCTATACTGGGGCTGCTAGTTGTTTATATTGGAGTGTGCTATTTTGAAACTAATCTGCAGTTCGGACTAACCCTTCCCCGCTCAAGCTTTATTATTGTTTCCTTTTTATGTTTTTACATTTTATTATCTTTCAGAAAGTATTTATATACTGTTATGGACTGTTTTTCCATAGTTTAGTCGAAATGTTTACACCATGGCCCAACACACCCCTTAATTTTTAACTCTCAGCAGCCAGGTTATCTTCTAATACCCACTTCCTTTTCACCTATTCAGCATCTCTAGGGTAATCAGTAATACCCAATTTACAGGAACTTGGAAAAGCTCCAGTTTTCGAGAAGCTTCTTCTGAGCCTACATGACTGAAATAGAAAATTCCTTTCATATTATGTGACCCATCACCACAGTATGGTACACAAGGTAGTCTACATCTTGGATCGGTTACTCTCACCTTCGTAAAGACCATTGTTTTGATTTTTCAAAGTTTTTCCTCATTCAGTTCTACACTTTAGTTCAGATATTGATGTAAAAAAATTAAAAACGAAAAGAAAAAAGAAAAAACAATTCTAGAGACTCATCTATCTACACTTTTTTTAGACGTCTAGTCTAGTAGTGATAATGCAACCCTCTATCACCTTGGGTACCCAAAAAAGTTTGAATGATTTGAACATCTTTTATTCTCTCGTCTTTATGGGGGAAAATCAAGTCTGTGTGGATCATCAAATCAAGCTGCTATCTCATGGTGTTTACTGAAAGCAATTAAGGGAGGATTTTTTCAACAAAAAAAACAATTGAAATTCAGGTGAATTCATTGTTCTAGAGGCTAGATAGAATATTAAATACCAATCTGGAATCGGGGAGAAAAAATGTTTTTCCAAATTCTTCCGAGGCTGCTTCTGAGGACTAAGTAGTCTAATCAAACTTATTATTTCTCCTCGGAACTGAAAAGAAATTAGACCTAGGCGTTTTAGAGTTTTAGTTATTATATAAAGATCAGATATATAGATAGATCTATTAGAGGTATGAAATAATTACCTTACTTCTTCTGTTTGTTTTTGTTAATCCGCTTGACTATTCTATTGAACTCCCGTTTAGGGTTAATGTAGTGACGAAATCTTTAACTACGAAAGTTGGAGGTAAATAACTTATGTAAGTAGGTTATGTGGTTCAGTACAATACTTCTATAAACGTAATATCAAATACAAGGGGAAAATAGGTCACGATCTCAACTTGACCTAAACAAGGATGTGGAATTATAAAAATTTCTTGATCATCAAATTATATTTCATTCATTAGGTCTAGAGATCAATTAGTATCTATAGTATCATTGAGGAAACAATGATAACAGCAAATATCTCTAAAATTAAATGGATACAACCCCTATATTAGTGTAAACGAAAGTGGAGCTGCTGGAAACTTATATCATTATCATTGAAGAAAAAGGGGGGGGGGGGGGGAAGTTGCAATATGTTAAGGTTTACGAGAAAAGGGATGGCAAGACAAAACTGGACGTTTCGGGGAACTGGCCCTTCCTCAACAAACAGCATGTTAAAAAACGACTCTAAAAAAACATAGAGGACTTCAAAAGCATTGCTTCGAGCTCAACACAATCTCTAGAATGATCGATTGTTTTGTCTTTTTTTTCCGTTTTCTCGCTAACTTTTACAAATTACAACCTTTAATAGTGTGCTCAAAATATGCAGAGGAGTTTGATGAAGTCATTTATCAAATCTTCATGGTAAACCTTCATTACCAAGACTATAAATAGACTCGGAGGTGCAGAGGAATAACTAGTACAATAGCAACATAACCCCTAAAATCTTCTGTCAACCTCCTCCTCCTCCTCCTCCCTCCGCCCCCCCCCCCCCCGCATTCTCCGTGTTTCTCTTCTTCTGAAGACAAATTCCCTAACATGTTCTAGATATATATATATCTATCGGTGCACCACCTCTTCAGAAACGTTCCTGTGACGTCCGCGCAATTTCTACAAAAGACAAATTCCATCGCATCCAGGAGACTTTATCTACTTTTCCATCACCACCACCACCGCCACCACCACTACAACTGCTACTACCTGCTACTACTCTTACTTTTTTCTTTTTCTTTTATCTTCTTCTCTTCTCTCTTCCTCCTCATCTTTTGCTTCAGAATCCTCTTCTACTTCTTTTTTTTTTCTTCTTCTTCCTCTTCTCGTCCTTCTATGAGATACCCATTTAATTCCTTCAACTACTGAAAAACTTACTATATTATATCATCACGGCTTCTAGAATGGTTCATGTGACGTCCGTGCTCTCTCTACAAGGAAGGCTGAGTCTGTTTCCTCTACCAGGTGTGGATACGGGCCTCACCTACCCATACTGCCCTGTCAGAAATCAGGTCCTTTCCACCGTCTCTTCCTCATTCTCCTCCTCCTTCTGATCCTCCTCCTCCTCTTCCTTCTTCTTCATCATCATCTTCCTCTTCTTCTCGTCCTTCTCTAAGACGTATTTGATTTCTTCAACAGAAAAACTTACTACACCATCAAGGCTTCTAGAATGGTTCCTGTGACGTCTGTGCTCTCTGTCTACAACTACAAAGAAGCCCGAGTCTGTTGTCTCCACCAGGTGTGGGTACACGTACAAGCCTCACATACTCATACTGCCCTGTATCTCTCTGTGAAACATCCGCTGGCAGAGTCAGTCTGGCTGTTCTTTAAAAAGTCTAGACCCTCTATCATCTTTCATACTCCAGGCGATTATATTACCTTAGCCCTTAAAAGCGGCCTAAACTGGAAAAAAAGTAAAACTGACTGATAAATAAAGCCAAAAGAGAAGACACAGAAGTAGTGCCCACCAGAGGCGCCCGCCCTAAAACTATCAGTTAGCAAAGAAAGAAACCAGGCCCTTTCCCCCGCCTCTCATCCTCCCTCCTTCTCCTCCTCCTATCTCTTCATCTTCTTGTTGTCATTCTCTAAGACACATTTTCGTTTAATGTCTTCAACAGACAAACCTGCACCACCACGGCTTCTAGAATGGTTCCTGTGACGTCCGTGCTCTCTCTACAAGGAAGGCTGAGTCTGTTTCCTTCATCAGGTGTGGATACCGGCTTCACCTACCCATACTGCCCTGTCAGAAATCAGCTCCTTTCTCATCCTCTCTCTAATTCTCCTTCTCATACTCCTCTTTCTCATTCTCCTCTTTCTTATTCTCCTGTTTTCCTCTTAGTCATTCTCCTCCTCTTCCTTCTTCTTCTCATCCTCCTCAACCTCTTGCTCATTCCTCTACTCCTTTTTTCCTTCATCATCCTATAACTCTTCTTCATCCTCCTCTTTTTCTTCTTCTTCTTCTCTGAGAGACACATTTAACGTCTTCAACAGACAAACCTACACCACCACGGTTTCTAGAATGGTTCCTGTGACGTCCGTGTTCTCTCTACAAGGAAGGCTGAGTCTGTTTCCTCTACCAGGTGTGGATACGGGCTTCACCTACCCATACTGCCCTGTCAGAAATCAAGTCCTTTCCGCCGTCTCTTACTCATTACCATCCTCCTCTTCGTCATTCTAATCCTCCTCCTCTTCGTCATTCTTCTTCTCTTTTTCCTTCTTCTCATCCTCTTCCTCATCTTTCTCATTCTTCTACTCCTTTCCCCCCTTCATCATCCTCTTCTTCTTCTTCTTCCTCCTCCTCCTCTTCATCTTGTCCTTCTCTGAGACACATTAAATTTCTTTAACAGACAAACCTACACCACCACGGCTTCTAGAATGGTTCCTGGGACGTCCGTGCTCTCTCTACAAGGAAGGCTGAGTCTGTTTCCTCTACCAGGTGTGGATACGGGCCTCACATACTCAGACTCACATACTGCCCTGTCAGAAATCAAGTCCTTTCTACCGTCTCTTCCTCATTACCATCCTCCTCTTCGTCATTCTTCTTCTCTTCTTCCTTCTTCTAATCCTCCTCCTCTTTCTCATTCTTCTATTCCTTTTGTCCCTTCATCATCCTCTTCTTCTTCTTCCTCCTCCTCCTCCTCTTCATCTTGTCCTTCTCTGAGACACATTAAATTTCTTCAACAGACAAACCTACACCACCACGGCTTCTAGAATGGTTCCTGGGACGTCCGTGCTCTCTCTACAAGGAAGGCTGAGTCTGTTTCCTTTACCAGATGTGGATACGGGCCTCACACTCACATACTGCCCTGTCAGAAATCAGCTCCTTTCCACCGTCTCTTCCTCATTATCATCCTCCTCTTCGTCATTCTTCTTCTCTTCTTCCTCCTCCTCTTCATCTTGTCCTTCTCTGAGACACATTACATTTCTTTAACAGACAAACCTGCATCATCAGTCATCAGGGCTTCTAGAATGGTTCCTGGGACGTCCGTGATCTCTCTACAAGGAAGGCTGGGTCTGTTTCCTCCACTAGGTGTGGATACGGGCCTCACACTCACATCACATACTGCCCTGTCAGAAATCAGCTCCTTTCTCATCCTCTCTCTAATTCTCCTTCTCATACTCCTCTTTCTCATTCTCCTCTTTCTTATTCTCCTGTTTTCCTCTTAGTCATTCTCCTCCTCTTCCTTCTTCTTCTCATCCTCCTCAACCTCTTGCTCATTCCTCTACTCCTTTTTTTCCTTCATCATCCTATAACTTCTTAATCCTCCTCTTTTTCTTCTCCTTCTTCTCTGAGACACGTTTAACGTCTTCAACAGACAAACCTACATCACCACGGTTTCTAGAATGGTTCCTGTGACGTCCGTGCTCTCTCTACAAGGAAGGCTGAGTCTGTTTCCTTCACCAGGTGTGGACACAGGCCTCACCTACCCATACTGTCAGAAATCAGGTCCTTTCCACCGTCTCTTCCTCATTCTCCTCCTCCTCTTTCTCATTCTAATCTTTCTCCTCTTGGTCATTCTTCTCCTCCTCCTCTTTCTCATTCTTCTACTCTTTTTTTTCCTTCATCATCCTCTTCCTCGTTTTCCCCCTCTTTTCTTGTCCTTCTCTGTCTGAGACACATTTCATTTCTTCAACAGCGAACCCGCATCATCACGGCTTCTAGAATGGTCCCTGTGACGTCCGTGCTCTCTCTACAACTCCTACTGCCCTGTCAGAAATCAAGTCCTTTCCCCTGCTGATTCAACGCCTCGTCCTCCTTCTCTTTGCGGCCGCTACTTAAGTTTTTATTTTACAAGCCCGCTCTCCAGTGCTTCCTTAATAAGCATGCATAGAGACATGGTCATCTCCCCTGTTTTAAATTGTGGTAGCTAACCTCAGTGTCACGTGCTATCTAGAAGACCTGACGGGTAAGTACGATGACATGCTAGTTCAAAGAGAGATAGACCTAGGCGTAATTTACAAAGGAAAAAAATATGTGACTGAGACGATTTACAGAAAAAAAAATTACCTCTCATAATCACAAAGCAGATGATGGCTACCACCCACATCATGCATTATGGTCCAGTGAAACCCAGGAGATTATACCACCCTTTGTGTACCAAGTCCTTCTCAATAGCAAATGACCCTGTACTAAGGCACCATAATGTAATACATAGGGGATGACCATAAATCTGTTCAGGGCAAAACTGAGGATACCAAGACAGCTGTATATTTATACATGCTTGTTTGTTTGTTTATTGAGAGTTTTAGGGCACTTGCAACTGCTATGGTCATATAAGCACCCAGAGGGGAGTAAGATGATAGGCTAGTTAAAAGAATAGCCAGACTTTGACCCTGCCAGGGACGTTTCACAGAGAGATGATTTAAA
>JAUEKZ010183473.1:10000-13292 GCA_031471865.1 Melibe leonina | reverse complement strand
TTCTTCTTCTTCTTCTTCTTCTTCTTCTTCTTCTTCTTCTTCTTCTTCCAATTAACTGACTGACTCGGCTGGGCCGAATATTTCTTGTCAGCGCGCATTTCGCATTTCAACGTGGTCGATTACAGACCTCTTTAACTCTTAAAGCGTTTTTAGTTGGTTTTTTTTCTGTCGTTTTTTAATTTAATGCAATAACTTATATTTGTTTGTGTGGAGACAGAAAAGGAGAAGGATAAGGAAGGGGGGAAGGGGGGAGAAGGAGAGTGGGGGTTGTGTGAAATGTAGGAGGAGGAGAAAGAGGGACATTAAAAACAGATACTATAAAAAGTTATAAAACACTTTGCTATTTCTAGGGATGAGAAAGACTAAAACAATATTATTATTATTATAATTATATCAATGTTTGGACTAGACCTAATGAGAATTTCTGGCGCTGAAGAAATGTACATTATTGTTATTATTATCATTATTTTTATTATTATTATTATTATTAGTAGTAGTAGTAATAGTAGTAGTATTAGCATTATTATTATCATTATTGTTATCATTATTATTATCATGATTATTTTTACTATTATTATTATTAAATAACATTTTATTTCTGTATTAAACACAAATATGTCTCAAGAAATCAACATTCTTTACGTGTTTATTTTTATTTTTATCCATTAAAGGTGGTGAGGGCGGGGGCAGAGGAGATGGGGGGAGGGGTGATGGAAGGAGATGAGGAAGGAGGATGGGGGATGGGGGAGGGGGGAAGCGTATCCACCATTTTGTCACACCTATTGCTTTGGGTCGCTTTTGTAATAAAAATGTGTAGATAACAAAGAGTGTAATTGCAATGCCCGCATTTTAATTTTTTTATTTTTAGGCTGGTCCAAATGGGTATTGACATAAGACAGAAAACCGGTTCAGTTCCTGCCGATGGAAGTTCATTTTTTATTTTTTAAGGAGGTGCGGTAGCCTAACTGAAAGCGACGCAGCGCAGAACCTGGGGGCTCCGGGTTCGATTCCTACCAGTGGCACTTTGGTTTTTTCTTGGGCAAGAAAATGTACTCCAATCGCCTCACCCCCCACCCAGGTGTAAAATGGGTACCAATTCACAATTTGGCTTGGGGAGAACAAAAAATGACGATTATATTCGAATGTAATCTATCAGCAATGGATAAAGGAGGAAGGCCTTGAGTAAAACAACTCTTGATGACTTCATACATCCTTTGTATTTTATTGATTATTTCCCTTGCTGCAGTGGACGATTAATCAAATTAACCTTTTAAAAAAGCGAGGTCTGATTCTAACCCAAATGAAATATACAAAATCTTGAAAATGTACGTGTTCTTATACCAGATAAGTCAGATTTCAGTGAACTGACACATGGCAAAAGCCTAAAATTCAGGCTTTTGGCATAAGCCCCAAATAAATCAGATTTCAGTGAACTGACATATGATAATCAGGCTTTTGGCCTATTATGTCTGTTCACTGAAATCTGATTTACTGGTATAAAAACACATTTTGAAGATTTTGGTTTACTTAGCAGTGAAAGGGTTAAGTCTAACCCAACTGAAATATACAAAATCTTGAAAAATGTAGTATGTGTTTTTATACCAGATAAATCAAGTTTCATTGAACTGGCTTATGTCATAATGTCATCTCTATGAAATCTAATTTATCCGGTATAAGAATTGAAAAAGTTTGAAGATGTTCGTGTCCTTAGCAATGAGAGGGTTGACCAAGTTTTAGCGAACACTGACCTCATAGAACGGTGGCTAGGCAGGCGGAACGGATAACATGGGGCTATCCACAGGACAGTTTGATATGACGAGGTCAGAGACTGGATACACGAATTGAGACCTGGGTGGGTGCTGTCGGCCAGGCGATGGGTGCCGTGGCAGGGTCTTGTGTTTGAACCCCGCTCAGGTCCATTTTCTGTTGTTGTTTTTTTTGTTTTTGTTTTGTTTGTTTGTTTTTGTGTTTTTTTCTGCTTTATTTGGCTTTGTCTCGTATCTGTACTGAATGTTATTTCCAATTTGACTCATTTCTTGTGATTCCCAGTGCTTGCCCCCCCCCCCCCTCCCCACCTTACTATAGTGTGTCCTTTCTCAAGAGGTGTGGATACATACACAAACTAGTCCAGGGTGCGTGGGTAGCCTCTCAAAGCTGTATTCCAGTGGAACGAATTGGTGGGAGAACCTGATGAAAGGCAGACACGCCACTACACAAACAACGCTTTATTTAACCATGATGTGCTTGGGTAAGCTAAGCACACATCATTTAGTTGGTTGGTTGGTTGGTTGGTTGGTCGGTTGGTTGGTTGGTTGGTAAGTTGGTTGGTCGGTCAGTTGTTTTGTTGGTTCGTTGGTTGTTTGGATGGTTGGTTGGTTGTTTTGTTTGTTGGTTGGTTGGTCGGTTGGTTCGTTGGTTAGTTGGTCGTTTTGTTGGTTGGTTGTTTGGTTGGTTGGTTGGTTGTTTTGTTGGTTAGTTGGTTGTTTTGTTGGTTGGTTGGTTGGTTGGTTATTTGTTTTGTTGGTTGGTTGGTTGGTTGGCTGGTTGTTTGGGTAGTTGGTTGGTTGGTTGTTTTGTTGGTTGGTTGGTTGGTTGGTTAGTTGTTTTGTTGGTTGGTTGGTTGGTCAGTTGGTTGGTTGGTTGTTTGGTTAGTTAGTTGGTTGGTTGGTTGGTTGTTTGGTTGGTTAGTGGGTTGGTTGGTCGGTTGGTTGGTTGGTTGGTTGTTTGGTTAGTTGTTTGGTTGGTTGATTATTTGTTCCTTGCAAGTTCAACGTCATTTCTAACACAATTCAGGCCATACAAAAGGCGGAACTCCCTGACTAGACAAGTTAACATTAATATGCTGACACACAGAGATAAACAGAGCTCTACCTAAACAATTCACCCAGTTACAATATACTGACACCGGGCCAACCAGTCTTAGCACTGTTCACACAACATCTAGCGCTCAGCTGCTTTTGTGCAGTCTTTAACCCTTTCAAAGCAAAGACCAGCAAAAACTTCAACATTTGCCTGTCCTTAGACCAGATAAATCAGATTTCAGCGGACTGACATATACCAAAAGCCTGAATTTCAGGCTTTTTTTCATATGTCCCTCCACTGAAATCTGATTTATCTGGTATAATAACCCATTATTTTTTTCTTCAAGATATTGCATGATCTGTTTGGTGAGAATCGGACCTCGCTGTTAACGGGTTAACGAAGCCCGCCGGGATTCAAACCCCCGACCTACTAGTTCCGAGACGGGCGTTCTGTGACTTTGACTAGACTGAGCCACGGAGCCTATCAAAAC
>JAUEKZ010183473.1:0-5000 GCA_031471865.1 Melibe leonina | reverse complement strand
TAAATTAGGTTTCAGTGAGCGTGACATATGCCAAAAGCCTAAAATTCAGTCTTTTGGCATAATATGTCAGTCCACTGAAATCTCATTTATCTGGTATAAGAGCATGTTAATATTAAAAGTTTTGAATATTTCAGTTCGATTAGAATCCTATCTAATTGTGAAAGGGTTAGAATTAAAAGATAAAGCAACCACGAATTAATCTTTATAAGAGCGACTAAATCTCGTAAAAAAACACCTTTTTTCATCATGTATACGAATCGAGGTTATAGATATTCAAAGATTTCTATAACAGAAAAAGAAGAAGAATGTTATATACTGTGGAAGGGGGGGGGGGGGCGGGGGATATGTTGTGAAAGTTATCTAAATGTCAAACCATCAGTGCAAATCTATCTGCAAAATCATTGAATATGTCAATGCTTTGATTGTGATAAAAAAAAAAATGATTTAAGTAAACTTTTTTTTAAATTTCTTTATTCCAACTGTTTGAACATTTGATAACGAAGAAGAACTTTTAAAACAAATAAAACTTAAAGAATAAAGTCAAAATTTTTAAGTTTGTGAGAGTAACACAGTTTTTCAGAGATGTTCCCTTTTGTACCGAACTGTTGTGATGGGTCACGTATTGTAGTATAGGCAGTGAGATGGGGAGCAGGCATTGAAAATTCTCAAAGAATGGTAATCATATGAAGTGCGGGAACGAAATAAAGACCAAAAAAATAAAATCTGAATAATGAAAACAAAACCCCAAAAATTGAACAAGAAAATGGACCGAAGTAGTATCGAACCCAGGACCCTGCTACGGCACCCATCGCCTGGCCGACCACACCAGACTGCGAGCTTACCTTCACCCTTTTAATGCGTAGGACACCAGAATCTTCACACACACACACATACACACACACCGTTCTCACAGGCACACTGCACAGACTGTATGTGTCATAATGACAACACGACCCTGACCATTGATCGAGTCGTTTTCAACTTTGTTTCCCTACCAATAACACCATAACGCAATTGTTGTGAGTATTTTGCCTCAACGCTTACAGCGTTTTTACAGGCAGATACAAAAACAACTCACAACACACAGGACGGTCAAGACAACAACCACGTGGGTGTGTTGTGAATAAAACGTCAGTGTGTGTCTACATCATTCTCAAGCCGTGCTGTGTTTTGTTGTTTGGTTTCTTGCTGATGTTTGGCTTCGAGGTAATATATTTGAGTGAGCTATTCATTGTTGTCTGTGTGGCAGCACGCAAACTTGTCTAAAGAGAGTTCCCCCTTATAACGCAAGGGGGTAGTTTTTCCCACTCCTGTAAATTAACCCGATTTTGACCTACGCGATGAGAGACTTTCACTGATAGTATTCATCTTTTCCTCTCCATCTTAGACATGAGTTGAATTTCATAAATAAATCAATGAATTAATGAATTAATGAATGAATGAATGAATGCGTGGATGGGTGAATGAAGGGAGTTGTATTGGAATTGTAAAGCGCCTCTAAGCATCAGGGATAGAAATTGGCGCTATGTACAGTGGAACCCCAGGATAACGACATCGCCCCGGACCAGAAAATTATGTCGTTATCCAAATATGTCGTTATTTAGGGGTTTTCAATGATTACCAATAATATATAACCAAAAAAATCCGGACCGGAGGTCAAGAGGTCTTATCCAGGGGTGGTCGTTATACAGGGGTGTCGTTATACAGGGGGTCGCTATCCAGAGGTTGTCGCTATCCAGGGGTGTCGCTATCCAGGGGTAGTGGTTATCCAGGGGTGTCGCTATCCAGGGGTAGTCGTTATCCAGGGGTTGTAGTTATTCAGGGATGTCGCTATCCAGGGGTGGTCGTTTCTCATGGATGTCGCTATCCAGGAGTGGTCGTTATACAGAGGTGTCGCTATCCAGGAGTGGTCGTTATACAGGGGTGGTCGTTATACAGAGGTGTCGCTATCCAGGGGTGGTCGCTATCCAGAGGTTGTCGCTATCCAGGGGTTGTCGTTATTCAGGGTTGTCGTTATTCAGGGGTGTCGCTATCCATAGGTTGTCGCAATCCAGGGTGTCGCTATCCAGGGGTTGTCGTTATTCAGGGGTGTCGCTATCCAGGGGTTGTCGTTATACAGGGGTGTCGCTATCCAGGGGTTGTCGTTATTCAGGGGTGTCGCTATCCAGTTGTTGTCGTTATTCAGGGGTGTCGCTATCGAGGGGTTCTCTTTATACAGGGGTGTCGCTATCCAGGGGTGGTCGTTATTCAGGGGTTGTCATTATTCAGGGGTGTCGCTATCCATAGGTTGTCGCTATCCAGGGTGTCCCTATCCAGGGGCTGTCGTTATACTGGGGTGTCGCTATCCAGAGGTAGTATTATTTTTTTTACCTTTACGTTACATAACATCAGCAAACAAACCGACTACGGAATAGTTCAAGGTTGTGACGGTAAACACGAGACAAATTGAAGGGCGGTAACTCTGTGCTGTTTAATCTAACATACGGTATGTTTCAATTTAATACTCGGTTATCTCCCTTTGAATACATGCAAAGTAAACAAAAGAAAAAAAACGAGAATAACACTAATAAATTATAATAATTAATAAAAGTTACCTACAGCTTTAATTACCTGTATGCTTTTGACGTCATAAAGAAAACATGCCTGCAACCAAGTCAGAAGTATTCACCGCTCTCTCTCTCTCTGTCTCTCCCCTCTGTCTCTTTATCTCTCTCTCTCTCTCTTTATCTCTCTCTCTCTGTCTCTCCCTCTTTCTCTTTATCTCTCTCTCTTTCCTTCTCTCCCCCCCCTCTTTCTCTTTCTTTATCTCTCTCTCTCTCCTTCTCTTTCTCTCCCTCTCTCTCTCTCTTTCTCTCTCTCTCCCTCTTTCTCCCCCCCCTCTCTCTCTCTTTGTTAATGTTGAAGTTAAAGTTAAAATGGAGGCTTATATAGCGCCTATGATGCACTACCAACTGAGCTATTGCACCTCCAGCGATCCCGGCTTTTCTCGGGCTCGAAGAGTAATCAACTCTCTTCTGCAGGAGTCGCTCTTCTCGATCTGGTCGATCCCAAGACCGAGACCGACATCGGTAATTCCCAATGTTTGCTGCCATTGTCTGTCTTATCCATCATGACTTGTGGGTGAGATGCTTGCTGTCTCGCAAACAGACAACCATACACACACACATACTTACACACATATACTTACACACATACACACACATACACATACACACATACATACACATACTTACACACATACACACACATACACATACTTACACACATACACACACACACATACTTACACACATACACACACATACACATACTTACACACATACTTACACACATACATATACTTACACACATACACACACATACACATACGTACACACATACCTACACACACACTTACTTACACACATACATACACATACACACATACACAGACATACACACATACTTACACACACACTTACTTAGACACATACACAGACATACACACACACATACACACATAAACAGACATACAAACATACTTACACACATACACAAACATACACATACTTACACACACACATATACTTTCACACACATACACATAATTACACACACATACACATACTTACACACACATACGAACACTTACACACATACACACACTTACACATATACACACACATAAGCACACATACACATATACACTACACATATGCTCACACATACTTACACACACACTTATTCTTACACACACATACACACATACACAAACATACACATACTTACACACAAATACACACACACATACGCATATACACACATACACACACACATACTTACAACCACACAGACTTACACACACACATACACACACACACAAACATAAACATACTTACACACACATACTTACACACACACACATACACACACATACACATACATACACACACACACATACACACACATACTTACAACCACACATAATTACACACACAAGTTCACACACACATACACACATACTTACACACACACACACACATACACACGGTAGGTAGATGATTAATGTGTACGCCTGTTGTTAACTGTCCCTAAACTTGGAATGACCGCAACCAAGATCTGTGTGTTATAGAATAGCTTGCAAACACTAACCCTTTCACTGCTAAGAATACCAGAATCAGGCTTTTGGCATATGTCAGTTCATTGAAATCTGATTGATCTGGTATAAGAACACGTAGATTTTGAATATTGTGCATAATATGTCAGTTTGGTTAGAATCAGACCTCGCTGTTCAAGGGTTAACACTGCGTCTAACATTATGTTTTATCACTAGCCTTCTCCACAGTCTCCGCACATGAAAAGTATGGCTGCGTCTGACATTATGTTTTGTCACTAGCCTTCTCCACAGTCTCCGCACGGACCGTAAATGAAAAGTATGGTTGCGTCTGACATTATGTTTTATCACTAGCCTTCTCCACAGTCTCCGCACGGACCGTACATGAAAAGTATGGTTGTGTCTGACATTATGTTTTATCACTAGCCTTGTCCACAGTCTCCGCACAGACCGTACATGAAAAGTATGGTTGTGTCTGACATTAGGTTTTATCACTAGCCTTGTCCACAGTCTCCGCACAGACCGTACAGAAAAAGTATGGTTGCGTCTGACATTAGGTTTTAAATAATAATAATAATGGATGACATTTTTGAGCGCATTTCCACCAAAGTGCTCGATGCGCTTTACAAATTGCAAATAATTTGGGGGGAAAAAAACAAAAACAAAAAAACATGCAACATTATACATCTTCAAAGCAAGTCATATTCTAAAAGCAATGAGGAAATACGAGTAAATTATAATTAATTTGTACACAGGATAGGCATAACACAGGGAGTACACAGTTCAAAGTACTTGATTATAGGCTTTACAGAAAAGGTGTGTTTTAAGTGGTTTTTTAAAAGAGTCAATCGTTTTTTGTTTTCTAATAGAGACAGGCAGATTATTCCAAACCAATGGACCAACAAAA
>JAUEKZ010183462.1:1305-13292 GCA_031471865.1 Melibe leonina | reverse complement strand
GCATTACTTGGGAATGACTGAATGTTTTAGGCATTCCCGAGAATGACTGGTTTCTGGATTTGACTGTAACATATATACTAAGTGGTATTAGCAATTGGATAATAGGCAATTTTTTTATTGGCTTTTGTCTTGGTATGTTTATAAGTTGCTTTTAAGTTGTTTTTTTACATTTTGTATACCTATTTCTGTTTGCATATTCCAAAGAGTATCAATCTTGAATAACATAAAACACAATTTTTGAAAGAGTGTTACAAAATGAAAATTATTCTAATGTGTAGGTTTGGCAAGCAGGGACGCAAAGTGCAAAGCGGGCTTGGTCTGTCTACGGAAATATTGATGTCCTTAGACCTTATTTTGATGTGGAACCAAGGGAGGTGCAAATGAGGTAAGCTTTGTTATGAATATTACATTAAAATTTATAACATCTTGTGATGTGTGTTTGTCTTTGGTATTAGTATTAGGAAGTTGCTTTTGTTGGAAAGGGGCCTCTTCTTTTCCATTTCCAGGTTGCTCTACTCCTTCATACCCCTGCGACCCACAGACCAAAGACTCAACATGCCCAAGGAGCTGTATGGTCCTCTCATGGTGGTGCTCACCCTTATAGCTCTTCTGTTGTACCAGATGAAATCTGCAGAACATGTCGTGGTCAGTGCGTTTGGTAGTACACGTCACAACGTATAATCCGAAATGCTCAGGGATTCCAAAATCATTTCGTATTAACCATTTTTCGGATTATCGTTTTTTATAAAGTTTCATCATTTGTGTGTGTGTGTGCGCGTGCGTGTGTATGTGTGTCTAATATGACGTTTGTTACATATAGCAGGACAAAAAAAAAGTTTTGAAGTACGGTCAGTGAGACTATTTAGATGACAGCTTTTTAAGTTACGAGTCTAACATCTCTTTTACTTTTAACTAGAGCCATATCAGTGACGGTCTCATTTATTCGGACTGGTGAATATGGTTCTACACCTGGCCAGTCTTAGTCATAGCCATTCCCATAATAATGAGCGCTGTTAAGGACAGCAGCTACTAAGTGAATTAATAAGTGCCGGATTTAACATTTTAATTTGCGGCTGGGATTCGAACCCCGCCACCCTCCCAATTCCAAAGTAAACGCTATCTCTGATGTGTCAACGGTGTTGAGATGACCTAAATGATAATAATTATGAGTACTAGTATACAACGGTAGCGCTGCAAACCCCTCGCTTCTCTTTACACAGTGGGGATTCGAACTACAATTTCGAAAGCTCACGCTCTACCCACTGAACCAGCGTCACCGGCCAGTGATGTTGATCTCTAATGAACACTATCACACATGAAAGCAATCACACATATTCCCTACCTACCCTCACCATAGGTTTCCACTCATCTCCTGTCCTGACCTGTCCAAAAATCCTTTGATCTACGTAAGGATACGTCACAATTAAACACACACACTCTCTCTCGCTCTCTCCTTGCAAGACAGTACACTAAATGAGCAAGGGGGTTGAGAGAAGGGGATACTAGGGCGTCTCATCCGTTGTCATAATAGGTAATAAGTCGCATTGATCCGAAAAAATACCTCGGTTAATCAGAAAAAATACTGTGGTCGGGGATTTAAAATCCTTTCGGATTAAACCATAGTGAAATTTCAGATTAAACCCTATTCATTTTAGAGAAAAAATTGTGGAAATGAAATCATTTTGGATTAACGTTAGTTTCGGACTAAGCGTTTTTGGATTATCCGTTGTGGTGTGTACATAGTTGTGATAAGTAGTGGAAATAGTAATTCTTGTTTTAATAAAAGTAGTAGTTTTTGTAATAAAAGTAGTAAAATAGTATTTGTAGTAGTAACAGTAGTTGTGAAGTAGTGGTGTTAATGGTATTAGTGGTTGTAGAAGTAGTTGCTGGTGATGGGGAAGTTAGTGAATGGGTTTATGTGTGTGGTTGTTTGTCAATATTTCTCTAATAAATACATGTGTGAATGGGTTGATTAGCATTGATGTAGTGTAAGCAAATGAAAAATTGCCACTGTTTGAGGACAATAAAGATATTATTATTATTATTAATACTAATGGTAGAAATAATGCTTGTGGTATTGGTAATTCTAGCAGTACATGCTGTAATAGAAATAGAACAAAGTAATAATAGTGTTTTGATATTTTTATGTAATTCCTTGATACTCTTGTGACCTAAAGACTGGTAGCTTATCCTACTTTCTTTAATGGGAAGCAGACAAATAACAATTACAGCCACACTTCACTATCTATGTATCCATTTCTTTTGCAGCTTCAGGTTCAAAAATGAATGTGACACTGTTGGTAGCATCACCTCACTCGCCAAGTTTGTCAGATGTATCTCTGACATGACTGAGGACAAATTTCTGGATAGGACATGAAAAATTCTGAAACACTATAGTTCTAGTCAGAAAAATGAAGTAGTTTGATTGTGACATCCATGATCTATTTAGGTTTATTTATTCTTGGTTTTATTTTTTTATCCTAACAGGAGGAAGGGACTTTGATGGGCTCAGCATTTGGTGTTTGTTTTATGTATTGGTTTGGTGCATCCTCTCTGGTCTGGTTTGTCTCCTATGTGTGCAATGTCAGAATGGCCGTTCTGCAGATCCTATCCATGATGGTGAGTCCTGTGATTGAAAAAGCAGGGTGAATTGATTTAAATGCATAAAACACTGTGCATATCCCACCTTGGCTGCCTGTGTATACGATTTATAATGCAGACCTGCCATTCATACTGAATAAATCGGTATTATACTGATTATTCGTCAAAATTTTACCTAGTACTGATTTTTATATAGATTCATCCTTAGTAGCTAATTTACGTTGATGATAACACTACAATAGGCAGTGAAGAACAACATATGAAACAAATCAAATTAAAAAGAAAGATTGAATTAGAACTCCTTGAATTTTCAAATTACTGTTATTTCTCGCATTAAAGGAAAAGTGAAAACAAAGGAATTGATAACAGTAAAAAAAAAATTTGTTTCTGCAAGTGTACCTGCCCGTGATTCAGCTTTATGATTTCACTGGAAGTCCTGAAAGACAGTAGTCGAATATCAGATACTTATTTCTAATAATTTTGTAGGATCCATTCACTCCAGTATCAAAAGGAAATTGAATGCGATTATTTTTATTCACAAGACCGAGTGATGATATTCATGAGGGAGATTCAGTTATTGCTCTCTAGTCAGTTTGTTTACGTGCTGTGTTTACTTATCAAAACATCATCTTTTTCGCACTTTTAGCTTAAGGTTACTAAAAATGACCAAAGAGAAGAGCATTCTGATTTTATTATTATTATTATAATTGATTTAACTGTAAATGCTTGTGAGTGTTTAGAAATCTATGCTTGCTTACCATGCCACTGGGTTTGTGGGGGCACACAGTCAGGCAAATACAGCCCACTGTACCTGTGTGGAGTCCTTACGGTCAAGAAAACTCTGATTGCTGAGTGGAGAAGCACACAGTCTTTTACTGACGGCCAGGCAATGGGTGCCTAAAATACAAAACTAATGTACTATACATCTCTGCTGTGTACTCTTCTATTTTAATGCTTTCTTTGGCTTTGTCTTGTATCTCTGCACTGCATATCATTATTCCAATTTTATCTATTTCTTATGATCCCATTTATAATGCATTAAAATAGAAGGTGTGTGTGTGTGTGTGTGTCTGTTGATGCCTCCTCCTGGTCACCACAGATTGATTTAGAAACTGAAACTTGCATGTAAAAAATCCTTGTTAACCACCCCAATGATTCTTTTGATATTTACCTTTGGAAAGAAGATATTATTAAGAACACAAATTTCTACAACACCAAATACCTTTTGATTTTTGGCACCATTTCCCTTTTGTTTGTTAAAGGTATGTAGGCTTTTTCTGACATTTATGAGTGGGTTGATCCGCCAGCTTGTTTGTTTTGGTCGTCTGTTACCACTTGTTTATCAAAAAAAGAACACAGACAAATAAACCACCGCCACACAATGAAACCATGATTTAACAGAAAGCCAAATACATGTGGATTCAGGAGATGTATAGTAGCATTAGTTTCGTATTTTAGGTAACCGTTGAAATATCCAAAACCAAATGAGCTTTATGTGCGGCTTATGGGCTTTTTGCAAAGGACAGCGAGCTGCACACTGCGGCTTATGGGCTTGAATCAGCTAAGGCAGACACTTTGGTGCCTGTAGTTTCTGCTGTTATGTTTCACTGTTATTTAACTTAGTGGATGAATTTGGTTGTGGGATTATGTTACTGAATCTACATGTGAGAGCCTGTTCCAGCACTCTATCACACTGGTTTAGCATTCCTTGTAAATTTTCACACTGCAGTCTTTGATCCAACTTTAATTCATGTTCATCATGATCATAGTAAGAAAATCTCTATACATATTATCCTTATCATCAGTTTTCTCACAAAATCATTTAATAAAGATAAGATAACGTTATCAATCCCTTGATTAGTCGTTTAAAATTCATCAAATTATTTTCAGGGTTACGCTTTGTTTGGCCACTGCATTGTATTGTTCCTGGGCACAGCGATTCACACGTCTCATGACCACATGTTCTTTTACTTGCTGTGGGCAGTGATAGGGGGAATGGCAAGTCTGAGAATGGTGAGTGGAAATGGTCTGTCAATGGTAAAAACCTTATTGCTAAAGGCTGTATTTAGATTTACCTAGGATAGAGAAATTATGAGCAAATCTTTACAATGCATTTTCAGATTTTTTACTTAAGAATGAGGAGAAAAAGTCGCTAAAACTGGAGTTAAAACTTGCCATCTGTCAACGGCCTAATGTCTTTTTCTAGAGTGATGTATTCATTGTCAGCATTGCTTATTTTACACTTTTTATCTTGGATTTTGTATAACCATATTATTCATGATGCAAATTTTAAAAATTCATGTGTTTCAAAATTGTCCAAGCGTAGCTCCTCGTGGCTTGTGACAATGTCACTGACATTTGAAAACCCTGTGCTCATACAACATTCTATACCTGAATTTTCCTTCTATATGATAAGTTTTTAGATTATTTTCTATTGTTTATGATACTACTAAGATTATTAAGTGTCCTTTTTTTATCATGTGGCACTCAATTCAGTCTGCTAGAGAACATTGAGTCGCACAGCATTCTAGAGCCCCATTGGCAGACTTCCGTGATTGGAGTCCTTTGCACCTCTTCTGATCTACATTGTGAACTACATTGCAATCTGCACATATATTTTGTCGATACAAGTTGTCCATTGGATCCATTATCCACTTTTTTCCATGGAGAATGAGTAAATTCTTAAATTTCTACAAGTCAATAATTCATGAGTTTTATTCAGTCATTCTAATGTGAGTACCAATTATTGGTAGCAATCCTAGATGTAAACAACAACAAGACCCATCATAAAATTTGATGACGTCATGAATGTGGCTTTCAATGTCCGTGGAATTTCGTCGAGAACAAAAACAAATAATTTGATAGAAGACCACCAAATACAAGCTCAACATAATAAGTCTACAAGAAACTAAAACAATAAAAGATGATCAAACAATTCAAGGACATAGACTGATTACATTTGACCACAAAAACAGACAAGGCGGGCTGGGATTTATGATATCAAAAACAACAACACAATACGTCGACAGTTATTAGAGCATTCACGAAAGATTAGCAGTAACATAAATCAAACCACCCCCCACATTCTCAATGAAAACAAACCATCGCTAATAATCAACTTACACCTCCCAACAGCCATAACAACAACAGCGGTCAACTCAGATGAACACGAAAACATCTATACCCAGATTGAAAAACTGCTTTAGGACTACAAAAAAGAAAATATTATAATTGCAGGCGACTTTAATTCAAATCTATGGAGTAGGGGTAAAGCAGGATCATGAACATTGCTTGGGAAAGCAAAATGACTATGGAGAGAGGCTCGTGGATTTCTTTGTTGAGAACAATCTATTCATATCAAACTAAGCTTTCAAGCACCCATCACAACATGGGAAGGAGCAATAAAAACAAAAGAAGGCCAGATTCTAAAAATATATAACTAAATTGTCTGCATCATCACTTTAGATTTAGAGCATCACAAAGAATATCTTATCAATGCAAGATCATACTCGGGTACATGTGTTAGCACTGATCATCGACTGCTTGTAACCAAATTTAAGTCAACACAACCTAAGACAATAAAACAACACAAACCAAAATCAACGCAGACAAATATTGACTTTACTAGCAGACAGCCTAAGAAGAACACAACAGACTTCACCAGCCTCAATGACACTGACATTCGCAAAGCATACAGCAGTAGTCTTGAGAGTAGGATGCAAACCACAAATGTACCAACAGAAACCAACCCAAGGTCAGCTTTAGAACGATTTACTCAGAGTATGACTGAAGCGAGAGAGGCAGTGCTACCCAAAACACTAAGGCCAAATCAATGGCAGTACTGCTTTTGTTTTATTGATTACTCCAAAGCCTTTGATAAAGTTAGACACCAAGAATTATTTGGAATGCTTCAACAACTAGATATAGATGGAAAAGACCTAAGGATGATAAGAAACTTATACTGGGACCAAAATGTAGCTGTAAGGATAGATGGAGAATACAGCAAATTTCAACACATTAAGAGAGGAGTCAGGCAAAGCTGTTTAATATCACTGGATCTTTTCAATTAATATAGCGAAACAATACTAAGGAATATAATTGGCAGCCCAGGCATAAAAGTTAAATGAGAAAATATAAACAATATCAGATATGCAGATGATACAGCTCTAATTGCCGGATCTGAAAAAGATCTACAGTCACTTTTGAATATTGTAATAACAGAGAGTGAAAAGAAAGGATTATTACTGAATGTAAAGAAGACAGAGTGTATGGTTCAGGTTGTGTCCATAAAAGCTAATAACCCTCAGTGTAATTTGTTCAGTAAAGGAGAAAAGATAAAACAAGTTGAAAGATCTAAATATCTAGGATACATGTTAACATCAGATGGTAAATGTTTCACTGAAGTAAAGAGAAGAATTGCAATAGCCAAGGACACATTTAACAAAATTAGCACAATTCTCAAAAACAGAAATATAGAATTAGAAAAAAAACTGAGTGTTCTCAAAACATATGTTTGAAGATGTGCTAGATAAGGCTAGAGTAGATAGATCTTTTATAAAAACTGTAGGAAAAAGGCAAATGAAATTTGTAGGACATCTGAATCGACACAAAAGTATAGAACATTCAGCCCTAACTCGAAAAAATTGTCTGAACAAAGAGATGAGTGGCGTGCCATGATCACCTATATCTGCTCTAGACCCGGTACTTGAAGAGAAGAAGAGAGTATTCATCAGTCATCTTGTTCCACCCTACACATTTATTCTGCTATTAATATTAAGTGTGTGTTTTGTAAATAAACTCTGTACAGGTGTGTACCTGCTGAAGATTAAATTTTGAAACATTTTACTCCTGTGTGTTTCAGGCCAGTATTATCATGTCAAGAACGCGGGGAAAGTCGGAACGAATCATTGTGATTGGGATCATAGTGGCCCTCCATCTGTTATTCCTGCTGTATCTTCATTTTGCCTATCACACCATTGTGGAGGGTAATACACATAGATATGATATATATTTATTTGTTTTTTGTATTTTATTTTCAAACAGTTGCAATATACTTCACCGCAATTGATAGAAGACATTATTACACAAAAGGTAGCTTTCAAGGCTTATTAACTCACTTGCGCCGGGTCACAGACGTTTTCCATGGCGGCATTTCATTAAAAAAAACCTGTGCATTGTCGACTTCAAACCCCTCTAGACTGAACTCTATCACGCATAACGTGCGTTTGCTGTCGTCATTCGATAGAGCAGTCTATTTCGTTTCGTATTTTTTGTGTTTCGGTTTTTGAATATCAAAATTGGAATCAAGGTAAAATAAAAAGTGCGAGAGAGTGAAACGGACAGCGATGAGTACGATGTTCCCGGACCATAAAAAAAGTGAAAAAAAACTATGTTGCAGCCAAGTTGGCTGACTAAACACAAAAAAAAACCCATAAACATTATGGACATTTAAAAAAAAAAATTTTTTTATCATCAATGTACATATGTAGGATTTCCAGAATTCCTGAGGAGAGCAAAAATCTTCTTATTTTCCAAATGTCATAACATACTTTCTTTACATGTTTTCCTTAAAATGTTTTTTGTTTTATGCAAACTTCTATGTTCAAATAATAAGATATCTAAATTTCAAATCTATAGCTTTATTGTGTTTTTTACAATTAATTAAAACAAAAAACAAAAAAACCTCAGGCTTCAACGGCTGTTAACCGAAAAACGTCTTAGGCGCAAGTGAGTTTAACCAATTTTCATTTTCAATGGAAATGATGGAAGAATATGTTGCATTGGTCACAAAATTAAAAAAAAAAAAATCAAATTATGGAGTAAAGGTCACACTGTACACTGTTTCATTCAAGTGCTTCCTTCAATTCCTGTTCCTTTCAGTTAAAGATGAGGCCATTAACAAATTTCCCTTTTTTCTTTCTTCTTGAAATCACTGACTTACTCTCTCTCCATGTTGACATTCCAAATTCTTTCAGGGCTTGTCATCAAGAGAATAGGATAATCTTGGTTGGCCCCCTGTCAGTATAGTATACATTGACTGGTTACGATAATCGATTGGGACCTCCATTTATTTCTGTATGGCAGCACATTTCAAGAAGAAGCAGCTCAAACTAGAGAAAGGCAACGAGATAGACTATTTTAACAAATTAAATGCTTTCTATACATGTTTTGACTATCACAATTTCAGTGAAGAAATAGAGAAATTATGTAACAACCTATTTCGGGACTAGGAGATAATACTCTCCTCATCTTTCAACGAAAACTGAAGCAAAAAAAATTTCGCAGAAACAAATAAAATAAAGCCTGCAGCCCCGATGAAATTAACCACCACTAGTTCTAAAAACAAGAGCTGGCAGGAAAAATTGTAAGGGATTTTTATGGATTTCATAAGGATAGGGGAACATTTTATCAATAATTTACATTATCAATTAATCACGGCTTTTATGGACTATTTATTTTAGTTTTTTCTTGGTTTTTTTTTGCACATCGGGCTTCCCAGACAAGTTATTGTTCAGTGCTAAACTAGACACGCTGACTACATCATGATCAAAGGTGAACTTGACTTCTCCTACCCCATTGCTGTCAAACAGCTGATTCGTGATAGGCAGTATTTTATCTTGTGTTATTGACGGAGGTGTTTACAATACTAAATCATTTTTTTAAATTAAGTGTTCCGCTATTATTCTTTATTAAAATGAAACTTTATGTTGTTATGCAAGGTTATATCAATGAAAACATATTTTGATAATAATAAAAAAGAACATCTATGAAAACTGTCCTCATCCCTCTATTTAAGAATCACAGGTTCATAACAAACCATTTAGATGGTTTTAATCAATGTTTTTAACCCTTTCACAGCAAGGTCTGATTCTAACCCAACTGAAATATGCAAAATATTGAAAATTTACGATGTCCTATTTCCTATGCTCTTGGCATATGTCAGTTTACTGAAATCTGATTTATCTGGTATAAGAACAGGCAAATATTGAAGATTTTTGTGTCTTTAATAGTGAAAGGGTTAAGAGATGATATTTTGTTCCTTGTAAATCTTCTCTCTGTGATTGTCCCTGGCAGGGTCAAAGTCTGGCTGTTTTTTTAACTAGCCTATCATCCTACTTACCTCTTGGCGCTTATATGACCAAAGCGGTTATGTACACGCACTAAAACAAACAAAGACACCTTAAAACTAGGACAACAAGATATTACATGCCATTTATGCCCTCTGCTATCAGGAACTTTAGTCTTTCCATAATGTAAACTAATCTAATCTACATATTTTATTTTTCTATTATTGACACATAATCGTAGTATATATTTTACTATTTAACATAAATACACAGTGTTTTTATCTCTACAGCATTTTTTGTTACTGCACTGTATCTCTTGACGCCAAAATCATTGTTTATTTAACTTGATTTTTTTATTTTATTATAGTATGTGTAAATACTATTTTATGTATATTGCATTCCATCTATATTTATATTTGTAACGCATGTTCTTAGTTTTAGCTGATCAATGTAATGCATAACCATAATTACCTATCTCAGGATAATAAAATTATTCTTATCATATCTTATTAACCTTGTCTACAGGACTTTACGTTTGAAATTAACTAAAACATGTTAACCCTTTCAATGTTAAGGACACCAAAATCTTCAAGACTTGCCAGTTCTTATACCAGACAAATCAGATTTCAGTGTACAGATTATATACCAAAAGCCTGAAATTCAGGTATTTTGAATATTATAGTTGGGCTTTAATCAGACCTCGCAGTTAAAGGGTTAACAATCAACCATCCTATCTGTTATCGTACCTTTTGGTTTCATGCGTCCCTCCAGAATTATCCCAGGCCTTGAATAGTGACCTGGTTCCTGCCCCTGTGGGACCGGCCGTACCTGATGAACCCGTGTTCACGGCTGACAAAATTGCTGCCCCCGCCAATGCTGGTGAGTAAGCAAGGAAGATGACCCGGCCATTTTTGTTTTCTCTCTTTCTTTCTTTTTCAAGCTAGGGAAGATTGAAGAAGAGAGATCAGCAGTCACTACAACTACAAGGGATTCTTTTGTTATTGTCAATTGACAGCGAGTTGAGTTAACCTCTCTGAGGAATAGATAGATCTGGGCAGACATGTTGAGTTCATCTGACCTGCATTATTTTCATTTTGAATTTTGGCCCAAGATATAGGAAGGGTTACATCAGGGGTGAAAGGTTAGGGAGGAGGGGTTGGCTCCAGGGGAAAAAACATATAACCTTTTTGTTGTGACAATTTGCCCTGTAAATGTTACTTACAATTTTTATTAAAACTTAATAAAACTTCACCACTCGCATTTCTTTTTTTAACATTAACTTGCTCACCCTTTACCGCTTTGAAAAACATACATAAAACTGGAAGTGAGACAACCGAATCAGATTTTATAGCTGTTAAATTATATTGTTGTTATTGTATTACTCAGCTTGTACCCATTTAAACCTAAAGATTATTGTCTTGACCCAAACCAAAAACCAAGTCTTAGAGGACGATTTTCAGGGGTAAACCATAACTTCGGCATGAATAAGTTTGCTCGCTTTTAAATTTTGCAAAAAAATTTATAGGGAGGTTGTTTCATTTTTCTTAAAAGAAAACAAAAGGGAACGTTGAATCCTACAAACGCACAATTGAAAACATTGAAGTATGGTGCGCAACAATTTTCTGAAATTTGATGTGAAGAAAACAAAATAACTTATCATGGACTTTCAAACCAATACTGAATGAAGAACATGGACCAATAAAAAAAACCCAACTAAGTTGATGAGTATAGATATCTTGGAGTAATGATAGACAGCAAGCTTGAATGGAAAATGCATGCTACTTAAGTTATGTCTGATATAAATAAACGCCTGTTATTGTATGAGGCAACTAGACTCCTTTAGAATCAATATAAAACTACTTTCAATATTTTATCAATCTATGAGTATGAGCTTCTGCCTGCAATCATGGGGAGGGAATACAGAGAAAGGGATAAAACCAAAATCAACAGGTGTCGAAAAAACGCAGCAAAAATTATTAACACAACTCCCCTCACACTTGACGAGCTATATCAGAAACTGAGCAACAAAAAGCTCCACAGTATTATGAGGATGAATCCCACATCCTCAATCCCCAAATTCTACTTAACCAAAGAAGCAGAAGGATCAATTTTAAAAAAGCAACTAAACAAAGATTCCATAATTCCTTCTGCAGTCAGAAATTTTGCATTATCCTTAACTTAATTGCTCATTATTATTTTTAGTTCATAGAAAGAGAGAGAGAGAGGGAGGGAGTGGTGGGTGTGTGTGTGTGTGGGGGGGGGGGGGGGGGACTTTTTTGAAAATTAATAAAAATTTACAACCACTGGGTTAATAAATTT